>SJXQ01004585.1:0-90059 GCA_006408695.1 Aepyceros melampus
GTCAGATATCGTGTGTAAAGGAGGTATTGAAAACTGAAATTATTGTTGCTTCTTAGGGATCATTTACCTTGCCCTCTGTTATACAGATAAGATGAGGGGTTACTCACCTCAGTCCATTCAAAAATAAGCTTCCAAGGAACTGGATATTAGCTCTACTTAGGCTAATTTCACCTCTGTTTTCATATGTCTTAAAGATGATAGCCATCATGTGTTTATTGCAGGACAATGCCTCAGGGAGGATTTTACTCATCAGCACTATGAGACTGCAAAATATCTCACTCTGCCTTTCCAATTCAGCACTTAGCTTCTTACACCACTCTGCTACTCAGCATTCAGCAAAGATCCCACCAGGCAAACTGTATATTTGGGGTTTCTGTACATTTTAAATAGGCATAAAGCCATATGGTGTTCTAAAGCTCTGCTGGTTTGTCTTCCCCTAGTAGAGCCCCTTCACCTGATCCTCAGCTCATGCTTGGACTCAGCAAATCTCCATAAGGAAGAAAAGAGTAAAATCAACTCACCTAGCAAGAGATCATTGGAAGGACTGATACTGAAGCTGAAGCTCCAAAACTTTGGCCACCTGATGCAAAGAGCTGATTCACTGGAAAAGACCCTGATGCTAGGAAAGATTGAGGGCAGCCAGGTGACAGAAGATGAGACAGTTGGATGGCATCATCAACTCAGTGGATATGAGTCTGAGCAAACTCCGGGAGACAGTGAAGGTCAGGGAAGCCTGGCATGCTACAGTCCATGGAGCCGCAAATAGTCAGATAAGACTTAGCAACTGAACAACAGAAACAGCTCTTTCTTTTTTGGAATGTTAGTTCATTTTGCCCTTTTTGTTTCCATTATTCTCAGATATCTTTTAAAATATGATTTCTGGGACTTCCTTGGTGGTCCAGTGGTTAAAATTTGTCTTCCCGTGCAGGGGATGGGGTTTGATGACTCATTGGGGAACTAAGATCCCACATTCCATGGGACAGCTAAGCCCCAAAGCTGCAACTACTGAGCCCACACGTTCTGGAGCCGGTGCATCACAAATAGAGGAAGACTGCATGCCTCAGTGAAAGATCCTACATGCCTCAATGAAACCAAATAGATTAATAAACATGTTTAAATAATAATAAAAAATAAAATATGATTCCTATAATTAATTCTTTTTTCTAGTTGATACAGAAGATTAATGACATGCCACCCATTAAATATTACTGGAAAGCATAAATTGATTTGCTAACTCATTAACTCTCACAACTGTTTTATGAGGTAGGTACATTTTTCAGACAAGTTGTATAACTTGCCAAAGATCACTTAATAGTAAGTAATGACGTCAGGAGATGAACCTATGCTATCTCATCCTAAAACCAGGAGTGACAATAACCACGATGATATACTGCTTCTAATAAACAGAAATCTCCTTTTTCAATAGGTAAAGAAATGCTAATTCTGACTTCTAACTGAAAACCTGAAGGGAAGATCATTTTTAAAATTTTCTTTTGAGATTTGTTTTGAGTCAGATTTGTAACTTACTTTAAAATTCAAGGCACATCTCTCACCAAAATGTTTCTGTAGAAACTAAATTACCTTTTCTTATCCCTCAAGCCTCAAGAGATAAACCTCACTTAATCAAAAGCATTTTGGGTCCTATTTTCTTCAGGAAACAGGGGGACAACTGTCAAATTTCTGTGTCCTCCTCCCACAGAATTCTATTGTTAATTACAATAATTCACTTCAGGAATACAAATGCATCTAAGGGAACGCTTTCATTTTATGTTTCGCTTTGGGAAAGTAAGTACAGTGGACTCCTAAACTGCTTGCTTAGAACAGCAAAGGTTAAGGTAATGAGAGTAGAAATGGGAAAATCCACAGTCAATTTGCATTTTGGAAGGGCCAACGAATACCAAGAGAGCTGCCAATGGTTTGTGGCTACAAAGGGTGAGTCACAACTGAAGCTACAATATGGAAACCAGCACATTCTGAAAAGCACTGGTATTTACTCTTTTTTTTTTTTCACTTAATTTTTTAAATTTCTATTTTATGTTGGAGTATAGAGAGTCCTTTGGACTGCAAGGAGATCCAACCAGTCCATCCTAAAGGAGATCAGTCCTGAGTGTTCATTGGAAGGACTGATCCTGAAACTGAAACTCCAATACTTTAGCCAGTTGATGAACTGACTCATTTGAAAAGACCCTGATGCTGGGAAAGATTGAAGGCGGGAGGAGAAGGGAACGACAGAGGAGGAGGTGGTTGGATGGCATCACTGACTCAACGGACATGAGTTTGAGCAGCTCTAGGAGTTGGTGATGGACAGGAAGGCCAGGAGTGCGGCAGTCCATGGGGTCGCAAAGAGTTGGACACAACTGAGCTTCTGAATTGAACTGAAATGATAGTTGATTAACAATGTTTTGTTAATTTCAAGTATGCAGCAAAGTGATCCAGGTACACACAGTGTTAGTCGCACAGTCAACTCCAACTCTTTGCGACCCCAAGGACTGTAGCCTGCCAGTGTCCTCTGTCCATGGGATTCTCCAGGCAAGAATACTGGACTGGGTTGCCATATACATATATATGTACCTTTTATTTTTCAAGTCTTTTTTACCATTTAGGTTATTACAGAATATTGAGCAGAGTTCCCTGTACTATGCAGTAAGTCTTGTTGGTTATTTATTTTAAATATAGTAGTGTGTACATGTAATCACAAGCTCCCAATCTATGCCCTTCCTCCCCGACACTTTCCCCTGCTAAACATACATTCTTTCTCTAAGTCTGTTTCTGGTAGGTATATACAATGGTATGGAATATTACCGAGCCATTAGAAAGGATGAAATAATGCCATTTGCAGCAACATGGATGGACCTGGAGATGACCATACTAAGTGAAGTAAATCTTACAAGTGAATATCATATGATATCACTTATATGCAGAATCTTTAAGAAGTTATATGAATGAACTTGTTTACAAAACCAGTGTTTACTCTTTCTGGGCCTCTGCCTAGGGATAATGTGATAATGATGAAGTCTCTCCTGGCTGTAGCTTTGTCAGTAGAAAAACTTAAGATGCAAAGAATCAGAATTTCTTCCGCTTGCTCTACAGGCAGGGAGGAATTCCAGACTTGACCACGGCAAAATTCAGTATGTGAACTTACTGAGAAAAGATTGACTGTTGGCGCTTAGGAAGGAAAGTATCACCTGATACTGCAGAAAAACCAAACAATTCCATTTTAAAGAAAGCAGTTGTCTGCTTGAAAGCAGAATTTTAAAACTAAATCTAAACGAGGAAAAAAGGAACCCACAAAATCCCATCACAGGATTTTAAATATTTCCATTACCTTCTGCTGCTTCCCAGTCAACCAGAGAAGACAGTGATTTCCATGCACTGGACACGTCTGGCAGACTTGCTGGTTCATTTCCTGGGTTTTATCACTCTGTAAATTTTGATGGTTCAATTATATTACCATCAAATGATGTTAAGACACTCTTCCTGTATTTAAAAAAAAAAAGCCTTTAAAATTACCTGCCAGAATAACAATCGACTTAGCTGCTTTTATCACATACTTACCATTTGAAAGCCATTCTATATATATTTTTGCTAATTTTCCCCAAAACACTGCAAGTTATGCACTTTATTTTCATGTGCTAAATTTGTTTTTAAAAGCTTCAAGTGGTCAGGTAATACCTTGAAGGCCACACAACCAATAAGCAAAAGGGTTAAGAGTAAATTGCAGTAAAATTCCAAAACCTGGATTCTTCCATAAAATCACTCTCTTATAGGAATAATTTTAGTTTCAACCTACCTGTCCTGTCTTATTCTTCCTCATGCCTGTCCCCACAACTCCCATTCCACCCAAATCAGTCTGCTCCCTTGAATATTTTGTGTTTGTTTTCTCTTCTGTATCATTACACACACAGTTCCTCATACTGTTATTTCTAATCCTCAACCCTATAAAAACCTAATTTATCCTTCAAGTACCTACTGAGATTCCACTTCTTCCAATGAACCTGCCCAGACAACCTTACTTCCTCCCCTAGCTTCCCATAGTAATCTCTCCCTTCCAGATATTTATATAGCATATATTCTCTGTACTATTTGTCCATTCATTCATTCAACAGATCTTTATTCACTTCAAGCTCTAGAAACAGAGATGACTGCAAGTGAAACCCAAGAACAGATGTATAAAGATAAAATGGGTTGTTAAATATATTAATACATATGTATGCATATATACACTGTATTCAACCATATTAATAATAGGCCAATATTATTGAGTACCTACTATGTGCCAAGCACTATTCCAGGCCACTTAGATGTTCTAAGGTATTTATCTGGCACATTCATCTCTCATTGATCAAAGGTTGGAGCATTGAATGTAAATTTCATATTTGCACATTTATTTATGTGGAAGCATCAGCTGGTGCTCCAGTTGGTTTAGCTGCCTCACAGAGGCTTCACAAAAGAACTGATGATTCTGCGACTGAATCATTCATTGGTCCTCGCGTTGGACGAGCAGGTTCCCAGAAGAATCCCATACCTAGTATCAGAAAAGCCCTGGGGCAGAAAGTAAAAAATACACTGTGTAGCTGAGGCAAGGAGCCAAAACACTTGAGTAGAGCTGACTCTTGCATCCAAGGCTGATGGAAGGTAGACTGAGAGGATATGAGACGGGGCACAGGAGATGTCCACACACAGTATCAGATGTCAGACAGAGACATAAAAAGCACCTTCAAACTCAACAACATCTCCTGTTGCTAGAATCTGGCTACCTCTATATTTCCAATAATGGAAACACATTAACTTCCTTATTGTTTAAGTCTTTCTTTTTAATCTCCCTTTTATTAAGAGGAAACCACTAAGAAAAAAAATTGTATATATATAGGCTTTCCTGACAGCTCAGTTGGTAAAGAATCTGCCTGCAATGCAGGACACCCCAGTTCGATTCTTGGGTCAGGAAGATCCGCTGGAGAAGGGACAGGCTACCCATGCAAGCATTCTTGGGCTTCCCTTGTGGTTCAGCTGGTAAACAATCCACCTGCAATGCTGGAGACCTGGGTTAGGAAGATCCCCTGGAGAAGGGAAAGGCTACCCACTCCAGTATTCCGGCCTAGAGAATCCCATGGACTGTATAGTCCATGGGGTCGCAAAGAGTCAGACAGGACTGAGCGACTTTCACTTTCATATGAATTGTGGCATTGTGGGTAGCAGTAGGAAGGTAGAAGAGATACAGCATTTGTTTTCCTTGAGTATAGGATTTGTTCACCTCACTATTTGTGAAGCCTTATTGGTATCGCATTGGCCATGCTCAAAATGTGTGTAAGCTACTTGTTTATGTGAAATAAAGCATGCTATCTTTTCTGTAACCTGAAGCTGAAATTTCGCCAGTTCTTACAGAGGGCATCCTCTACAGAAGAAACAGTATTTACAAAAGAAGGATGGGGGCTTTCCTGGTGGCTCAAAGGTAAAGAATCTTCCTGCCAATGCAGGAGACCCAGGTTCGATCTCTGATCTGGAATGATCCCACATGCTGCGGAGCAACTAAGCCCCTGAGCCACAACTGCTGAGCCTGTGCTCTCAAGCCTGGGAGCCACCACTACTGGGCCTACACAACTACTGAAGCCCGTGCTCCACAACAAAAGAAGCCACCACAATGAGAAGCCTTCATCCACACCTAGAGGAAAGCTAAAACTAGAGAAAAGCCCACACAGTAATGAAGATCCAGCACAGCCAAAAACAAATAAATAAACGCATAATAAAAGCAAACAAAAGTTTGTTCAACAGCTGTTTTTCATTCAAAAAACTGGGGGTGCCTTTCATGTACCAATCATCATTGCTCTCCTCCCTGGGGATACAACCCAGAAACAGACAAGATTCCCCATCATTAAAGAGCACCATCTATTAGGAGAAACAGATAGTAAACAAGTGAGTACTCAAAGGTGTGGGACAGGAGAGACTGGTGTATATTTTTAATGGATCATCTTGTTTTTGAAAGGGACTGGGGTGGAAGCAAGGAAATTGTTTAGATGTTGATATAGACATTTGGTGGAGAAGGCAATGGCACCCCACTCCAGTACTCTTGCCTGGAAAATCCCATGAACGGAGGAGCCTGCTAGGCTGCAGTCCATGGGGTCACTAAGAGTTGGACACGACTGAGCGACTTCACTTTTACTTCTCACTTTCATGCATTGGAGAAGGAAATGGCAACCCATTCCAGTGTTCTTGCCTGGAGAATCCCAGGGACGGGGGAGCCTGGTGGGCTACCGTCTATGGGGTCGCACAGAGTTGGACACGACTGAAGTGACTTAGCAGCAGCAGCAGCAGCAGATAGACATTTGGGCTAGAAGTGATGGTGGCCTGGACAAGAGTGGTGGGGATGAAGGTGATAAGGCTATTCCCTTTGTTGTGCGTTGCAGTAAAATCTTTGAAGAAGGAAATATCTGAGGAAGAAAATGGATTCTAGAAGGAAGGAGAGAAGGGATTAAAATAAAACAGGCTACTGTATAAGTGTCAGGGAGGATATCTGATTCAGCTGGAAGGATGGTTGCAGAGTGTGAAAGACTCATAGACTGAAAGAAACATGGGTGATGAATTGAATCTACTCTGCTGTTGATCAAGAGGCATATGATTGCTAACACTGGAATATTCTAATTACTTTTAATTATTGAGTTGTGTTTCTTTAAATACAACACCAGGCAAAGACTAGACTCTGTGGGACTCAATATACATAGAGTTACACAGGCTTACACAGAATGAAATTTGTCCTGTTTAACACATTTTGAAAGTGATTTTTAATATTTTTACTCTTAGGATTTTTATTCATAAATCTTTCCCTCTGAGATATATTAAGTACCAGTTTCTGCAAAGAAAATTAGATAGAAGGCAGTTTAGTGATGAATCAAACTAGCATTATGATCAAAGAGAGTCTCAGTAGATAGAATGTAGTTTAGAAATTTAGTTAGCGAAGTTTGAACCTTTCACATTAATCATTTCATAATTCATATTTTAATATATTTACAGCTCATTGAGCAAGCCTATTTTCTTTCCCTGTGGAAAGATGCTTGGTACTTAAGGGGCCCTGGGATTTAGTAAGGATAACTATGTGAAATAAAGTACAAATGACAAGTGACTATTTTTGTGATTTGCTTTGCCTTTATTCCAAACTCAGAAGAATGGTGAGTAGAGGGGGACACTGGATGACCATTTGAGCAGGTGGTGATTTCTTTACTTATTCAAAAATATTAGGGGCAACAAATTCTTCCTTAAAAATGCAAGTGTACTCAAGAGTGTAAGCTCCATCACACCTGTGTGTGATGACAGTAAAGCCTCAGTTACCTAAAAGATAGGCCATGGGGCACTAACAAAGAATAGCGGGGAAGACTTAAAAACTTAAAAACAGGAAACTAAGATTTTTTTCCCATCTGTGCTACCATTTACCTGGGTGGCTTTAAGAAAGTCATGTGGCTTCAACAAATGATGCTGAGAAAACCAGATATACACATGTAAAAGAATGAAATGCAACCCTTGCTTTACAACCTATACAAAAATTAACTCAAAATGGAGGAAAGACCTAAATATAAGCGTGAGCCCTACAGAACTCTTATGATATTAGATTTGGCATTGATTTCTTGGGTATGTCACCAAAGGAACAGGCAACAAAAGCAAAAAAAAGAAAAAGATAAATTGGTCTATATATGAAATTTAAAGCTTCTGTGTATCAAAGGATACAACCAACAGAGTGAAAAGGCAACTCACAGGATGGGAGAAAATATTTGCAAGTGATCTATTCCATCAAGGGTTAATAGCAAGCAGACAAAAGAACCTTACAACTCAGCAAAACAAAAACCAAGCCCAATTTAAAAATGGACAAAGGATATGAACTGGTATATCTCCAAAGAAAATATACAAATGTCAGCAAACACATAAAAAGATGCTCAACATCACTAATCATTAGAGAAATGCAAATCAAAACCACACTGAATTACCACCTCACACTCATTAGATGGCTATCGCTGTTTAAAGAAAACAAAATAGCAAGGGTTGGCAGTGATGCAGAGAAGTTGGAACTGTTGTACACTGTTAGTAAAAATGTAAAATGGTGCTGTTGCCATGAAAAACAGTAAGGTTGTGCTTTAAAAAATTAAAAATAGAATTACCATTTGACCCAGAATCCATGTATGAGGATGCCTAACAAATTGGAAGCAAGGATTTAAAGAGATATTTTTAAACACATTTATAGTAATATTATTGACAATAGCCAAGAGAAGGAAGCAACAATTTGGATAAGCAAATGGTGGTATATACATATAATGGAATTCAGTCCTAAGAGAGGGAAATTCTGATACATGTTGCAACCCGGATGAACCTGGAGGACTATGTTAGTGAAATAAGCCAGTAACTAAAGGACAAATACTGTATAATTCCAGTTATATAAGGTACCAGAATAGTCAGAGACAGAAAGCGAAATGGTAGTTGCCAGGAGGGTAGTAGAAATTGTTCCATAATTGGTACCAAGTTTCAGTTTTGCAGGATAAAAAGAGTTCTGGAGATGGATGGTGGTGATGGTTGCATAAAAACATGAATTACCTAATACTGCTAAACTGTACACTTAAAAGTGGCTAAGATGACAAAATTTGTTCTATGTATTTTATCACAATCTTTTTAAAATTTAAGATAACAAATAGAAAATGCTTTCACGGTGTAGGAAATACAGAAAGTGTTCCCAAAATAACAAAATTTATACTTGTTATTTTTATTAAACTTCCTGAATTGAGGCCCAAGATGGTCCCAGTATGTCAAGTTCCTTTCTGGGGAAAAGAAAGCATGTGGAGAAATTAGTCATCAGAATTTTTAGAGTGCCTGAGACATCATTTGGTCTCATTCCCTGGAAAAAAACAGTTACAATACCTTGCCAGCTCTTAGAATTCCTATTTCTAACATGAAGGATTTAGAATTCTAACAATTCATTAAATCATCTGTAAGTTCCTTCATCTCTCATATCTCTAAGTCAATATTTTGTAAATTGTGTTCTACAGTTCTAGTCTTCCAGGTGAAGGGCACACTTATATCACTTGAGTTCTGGATGCTTTGGTACAGACACACACACACACACATATACACACACACCTTTGTTTCAAGCTGAGATGCCTGCTTTTTCTATACTAGAATTATGTTCAATATTTACTTTTACACATTTTTCTAATTAAAAAAGCCTAAAAGCACTATTTCTAAGGAAGCCCGTTAAGTGAACTTTTTAGATAAGTGAAATTTATCTTAGGTACAAAACTTTCATTTTAAATTCTATGTTTGATGAAAATCCTTTAAAAACTGACCCTTGGGACTTCCTTGGTGGTCCAGTGGTTAAGACTTCACCTTCCAGTGCAGGGGGTGAGGGTTCCATCCCTGGTGCGGGAACTAAGATCCCACATGCCTCAAGGCCAAAAAACCAACAGGTGAAACAGAAGCAATATTGTAACACATTTAATATACTTTTTTAAAAAATGGTCCACATCAAAAAAAGAAAAAACCTGACCCTTGTCCCACACCTTCTTAAAGAGAATCCTGAGGGGAAAACTAATAATAATAAAAGAGGATTCCTTAGGAAAAAAAGTAATAATAATAAAAGATTTCTGGATCATATTCTGCTTGGTAAAGCTTGGCCTCACCAGAGATTGACATGCAGTGGCTCAGTGATCAAGAATCCACCTGCCAATGCAGGAGACAGGTGTTGGATCCCTTAGTTGGGAAGATCCCCTGGAGAAGGAAATGCAACCCTCTCCAGTATTCTTGCCTGGAAAACCCCATGGTCAGAGGAGCCTGCACAGCTACAGTCCTTGGAGTCACAAACAGTGAGACTGCAAAGCACGAGTTACAGGCTGTACTCTACAGAGAACTGTGAGTTTCTGATCTCTTTCCAGGAGAATCACGGTTCTTGGAAACCAAAATGAAAATAACTCCTGCGAACCCAGTTCTTAATCTTGCCTCTCTCAGTGCCCAGTCAGTCTTCCCCTGCCATCCAGGACACTGTCCAGTTTCCACGCCTCCAGCTTTGCATGAGCTGTTTCCTCTACTTAAGCTCCCTTTGTCAGCTTGGTCTTCATCTGGCTGAATTCTTGTCACCATTAAAAACTCAGCTCATTGTACTCCCACTTAAGGAAGCCACCCAAGCTGGGTGAAGTGCTTGTCCTTTCCTTCCCAAATATCTTTTCCATCTAGACACCATGTATACACAAGTCCATGCATACACATGACTCTTTTGGGACCATGGACTGTACCCACCAGGCTCCTCTGTCCATGGGCTTCTCCAGGCAAGAACACTGGAGTGGGTTGCCATTTCCTTCTCCAATGCACGAAAGTGAAGTGAAAGGGAAGTCGCTCAGTCGTGTCTGACTCTCAGCGACCCCGTGGACTGCAGCCCACCAGGCTCCTCCGTCCATGGGATTTTCCAGGCAAGAGCACTGGAGTGGGGTGCCATTGCCTTCTCCGCCACTAGAGACTTCTAAAACTGAGAGGCAACGAGGAAAAGGATTAGAAAGGGAACAGAAGAGCCAAGAACTGTGGGACAACTACAGAAGGTACAACATCCAAGTAAATGGAATACCAAGGGGAAAAGAAGGAACAGAAGAAATATTCAGAGCAATAGTGATAATAGGGGCGGCACGGACGCCCAGCTGTTAGAGGGGGCCTTCCTGATTGGCTGTTAGCCTCCGCCCACCAACGGTCGCCTCGCAGTGTGCCCCTCCCCCCCACCTCTATATAAAGGAGCCCGAATTTTGCCTGGGGAAAGACGGTTCTCTGAGAGGCTTGTCCGCCCTCTCCTCAACCTGCTGCCGTTCCAAATATCGTCACCCCTTGCCTCAGAACTTCTCTCCCTGTATACTGTCTGTCAAGCAGCGAGCAAAATGAGCTTGGACTCAGTATCATAATGACTAAGAATTTCACCAAATTAACATCAGCCACCAACTCACAGATTCAGGAAGCTCAGAGAACAGATAGGATAATGGGGGAAAATATTAAGCATATAATATTCCAGCTGAGGAAAATCAAAGATAAAAATCTTAAAAAGAGCCAGAGGGAAAACCTGCCTTCCCTCTAAAAGGACCAAAGGAAAAATGACATCCACCTATTCCCTCAGAAACCATGCAAGCAAGAAGAGCGAGGAGTGAAATATTTGAAGTGTTGAGAGGAAAAAAATGAACTCCAACCTAGGATTCTGTATTCTGAGGTCCTCTTCAAAAGCGAACCATAAATACATTCTAAGGCAAACAAAAACTGAGAGGCAAAATCTATACATTCTTGCCTTGAAATGTTAAAAGAAGTTTCTTCAGAGAGAAAGTGTTGTTTCAAAACCAACAGCCTGGTGGGCCAGTGGCTAAGACTCTGTGCTCCCAATGCAGGGTACTGGTTTGAACCTAAGCCAGAGAATTAGATCCTGCCCAGCTACAACTAAGACCCAGCACTGCCAAAATAAGTTTAAAATGTTTTTTTGAATAAATATATATTTTTAATGTTAAAAAAGAAAAAACAACCTAGAGCTTCCCGTGGAAAATCTGAAAGAGATTCCCAGACACAAAGGATGAGGAGAGCCGTAAGAAAGAGGCAGACACTCCAGCCTGGTAGGTGGCAGGTCTAACAAGCAAGGGAACTTAGTACCAAGGCTGTGGCCCCAGGACCATACCCCTGCCCCTCCCTCCAGGTAAAATGCAGAAAACCACAGCTAACTTTTCAAGTCGTGGTACTGCAGAAAACTCTTGAGAGTTTCTTGGACTGTGAGGAGACCAAACCATGCATGTGTGCTAAGTCGCTTCAGTCGTGTCCAACTCTGCGACTCCATAAACTACAGCCCACCAGGCTCCTCTGTCCATGGGATCTCCCAGGTGAGAATCCTGGAGTGGGCTGCCGCTCCTTCTCCAGGGGATCTTCCCAACCCAGGGTTCAAAGCTGCATCTCCTGTGTCTCCTGCATTGGCAGGCGGCTTTTTTTTGTTTTGTTTTGTTTTTACCGCTAGTGCCACCTGGCAAGCCCAGTGGAAAAGACCCTGATGCTGGAAAAGATTGAAAGCAAAAGAAGGGGGTGACAGGGGATGAGATGGTTAGATAATATTACCAACTCAGTGAACATGAATTTGAGCAGACTCTGGGAGATAACGAAGGACAGGGGAACCTGGCGTGCTGCTGTCCATGGGGTCACAGAGTTGGACACGACTTAGCAACTGAACAGTAACAAACCATGTCCTATTCATGGCACAGGAACAGGAGTGTATCCACAAGAACACCCTGGCAAGCTGGTTCAGCGTCACAAGTGGGACAAAGACCGCCCTGCAGCTTGTTACCCTCTCATTATTATACTAACCTCTCTGCCATCCACACCAGGACGGTTCCACCAGCTTCCAACCCAGATGCCAAAGAACGATGCGTGGGCAGAAAAGAGGTAGCAACTCAGTTCCAGGAAGAATCCTGGCTCTTAGAAAACCCATGCAGATGCCTCTCCCTCATGAACCTAACCCTTAAAATCTTGCCTGAATCATTCACCCAGGCGAGAAGTTGATTTGCAACTAAGTTCCTGCTTCTCCAGCCTCTGGCCATTGAATAAAGCTTACATTGCTTCCATCTCAGCTTCGGTTTTTGTCCCAGTTGAACAGGGAAAAACCTTCCCCACCCAGGCCACCTGGGGCTCCTGTAGGCATCCACGTGACCTAATTCACTAATAATTAGGTTGAGGCTTACCTTGAGGCTTATCTTAGGCACCACAAGATAAGTCAATCTCCAGACCTGCCCACCAGAATCTTAAAGTTTATGTAGAGGACTGAACAAAGTTCGGTCATACATACCATCCAGATGGCCTGAACAACAGATGGCTTTAAAGCTGCATCTTTAAAAATGGCTCGCACTGTGGGAACGGTGGGCAGAGTGCAGGCTTAAAGGACATGGAGGGCGGAAGAGCTTCCCACCTCCTGGGTCCAGCTCACGGGTCATCAAGTGGTCACATCCTCTGGATGAACTCCTCCAACAGAAGGAAATTGTTATGGGTCAGAAGCTCAATCCACATAAAGAAAGGAAGAGTGCTAGAGAAGAAATCTATGAAGGTAAATAAAAGCTTTTGTTTCTTATTCTTAATTGATTTCACAGATAATTGCTACAGAACGGTAGCAGCAATGTACTTGATTCTGTATGTTTATTATACATATACAATATAATCATCATCGTTTAGTCACTTAGTCATGTCCGACTCTTTGTGACCCCATGAACTGTAGCCCACCAGGCTCCTCTGCCCATGGGATCTCCCAGGCAAGAATACCAGAGTGGGTAGTCAATTCCTTCTCCAATATATACAATATAAACATATACAATTGTATATATAAGCATACACACTTCCATATGCTTCTGTATGAATGAGATAAATGACTGCAGTGATATAAGGTATAAGCAAGGGTTGGGAAGAAGGAATTAGGAATATTTTGTTTTCATAGGTACTTGCACTACTTGTGAAGCAGTATAGCGTTATCTGAAGGTGGACTTCAGAATTCCCTAGCAATCCAGTAGTTAAGACGCCTTGATTTCATTGCTGTGGGTGTGGTTTCAATCCCTGGTCAGGGAACTAGGTTCCGCAAGCTGGTTGGATGAACCCAAATTAATTAATTAAAAAGAAAGAAAATGGACTTGGATTCATCTGTAAATATATGTATTGCAAATTCTATCTAGGCCTGCCTGCGTGCATATTCAGTTGTGTAGTTGTGTCCGACTTTTTGCGACCCCATGGACTATAGCCTGCCAGATTCCTCTGTCCATGGAATATTCCAGGCAAGAATACTGGAGTAGATTGGAGTAGTAGTACATTTCCTCCTCCAGGGGATCTTCCTGACCCAGGGATCGAACCTGTATCTCCTGTGTCTCCTGCATTGGCAAGCAGATTCTTTACCACTGTGCCACCTGGGAAGCTCAATTTCTACAAGGGCAACCCCTTAAATAAAGCTGAAAAAGAAGTAAAACTGATATGCTAAGAAAGAAGAGAAAATTGAATCATATAAAGTGCTCAAGTAAAACTACAAATAACGGAAAAGTAATGGATGACAAAAATAGGAATAAAGAACAACGGCAATGAACAGAAAACAGAAACAAATAGTGTAGATAGTAATCCAACTGTATCGATAAACATTTTAAATGTCAAGAGTATAAACACCCCAATTAAAAGATAGACTTTGACAGAGTGGATAAAAAAGCAAGATTCCACTCTATGTTGTCTACAAGAATCCCATTTTAAATATAAAGACACGTAAATTAAGGGATAAGTAGGCAAAGCATGAAGGGGTTTTTTTAATAATAGGCTTTATTTTTGGGGGGAAGTTTTAGTTTCACAGCAAAAGTAAGGAAGAAGGTACAGAGGCTTCTTATATATCTTCTGCTCCCGTACATGCATCAGTCAATTCAGTTCAGTCACTCCGTCATGTCTGACTCTTTGCTGCCCTGTGGACTGCAGCACACAAGGCTTCCTTATCCATCACCAACTCCCAGAGCTTGCTCAGACGCATGTCCATCAAGTCCTCTTCCATTATCAACATCCTCCACTGGAGTAGTACGTATGTTATGATGAATAAAAGTACATTGACACATCAGAATCACCCAAAGTCTACAGTTTACATGAGGGCTCACTCTTGTTGTACATTCTGTAGGTTTGCACAAATATACAGTAACATGTATGCTTCATCATAGTATCATATACAATGTATTCATTGCCCTAAAAAATCCAGAGCAGAGGATTTTTAAGGCAGTGAAACTAATCTTTATGACAGTCATATGGTAAATGCGTGTCTTCATACATTTATCCAAATCCATAGACAATACACCACCAACAGTGAACCTTACAGACGTGGGTGAGAGTGATGTGTCAGCATAAGTTATTGACTGTAACAAATGTTATATCGGGTCCCATCACTTCATGGGAAGTAGATGGGGAAACAGTGTCAGACTTTATTTTGGTGGCTCCAAAATCACTGCAGATGGTGACTGCAGCCATGAAATTAAAAGACGCTTACTCCTTGGAAGAAAAGTTATGACCAACCTAGATAGCATATTCAAAAGCAGAGACATTACTTTGCCGACTAAGGTCCGTCTAGTCAAGGCTATGGTTTTTCCAGTGGTCATGTATGGATGTGAGAGTTGGACTGTGAAGAAAGCTGAGCGCCGAAGAATTGATGCTTTTGAACTGTGGTGTTGGAGAAGACTCTTGAGAGTCCCTTGGACTGCAAGGAGATCCAACCAGTCCATTCTGAAGGAGATCAGCCCTGGGTGTTCTTTGGAAGAAATGATGCTAAAGCTGAAACTCCAGTACTTTGTCCACCTCATGTGAAGAGTTGACTCACTGGAAAAGACTCTGATGCTAGGAGGGATTGGGGGCAGGAGGAGAAGGGGCCGACCGAGGATGAGATGGCTGGATGGCATCACTGACTCGATGGACATGAGTCTGAGTGAACTCCGGGAGTTGGTGATGGACAGGGAGGCCTGGCATGCTGTGATTCATAAGGTCGCAGAGTCGGACACGACTGAGCGACTGAACTGAAAGAGGAATGTTGATAATTATGCCTATTGTGGGGGCAGCCACTGCGAACTTTCCATCCCACTAGGGAGTAGAAATGGTAAATTTTTTTAAATTTTAATATCTTTCTGTACTCTTCAAATTTACTATAATGAGTGTGTAAACAGAGATAAAATATGTTAAAATCCTACCACTTCCCTTTTTCTTTTTTTAATTATTTATTTTTTAATTAGAGTATAATTGTATTACAATGTCACATTAGTTTCTGCTGCACAACACGATTTCCCTTTTTCTAATATGAAAGAGTAGAAAATTCAAAGTTACCCATTGGGCTTCTCCAAATCATGGGTTGTTTGATGGGTAACACACTCTCGTTCTCTGCACTGACTGAACTGGTTCTGCAGTAAAAACATTGAAAAAAGGGACTATGACCCCCGCAGTAAAAACACTGAAAAAAGGGCTATGACCCCCCCAGTTTGGCACCTTCCTCTGGCCTGTGCTCCTAGTCCTCCCACCCTGTAACCAAAAGGATAAGCGTGACTTCGGGGCACTCATGCATAATGCAAAGCTTATTTATGTGGAAGGGGCTGATACTCTCCAAGTGTTTGCAGCAGAGTCAGTAACACAGCATTAATATTTCACGGCTTTTCTGTTCATGTGTGAAGACAACTCTAGCTGGACTCCCTGAGTCATAAGGGAGAGGGCAAAGGCTGCTAGGGATTGCCAAGTCTCCTCGGAAACTGCTGACCCCAAAGTGGGACCTCACTCCACATATGCAGGTCATTGTAGACTCTGAGACATGGGTTAGATAGCAAGATGTATATTTAACCAAGAAGCGTGTTTCCATGGCAATCTTAAACTCCTATGTCTGCCTTTCTTCCCCTCTCCAGTGTGTGTTAAGTCCACATGAAGCCCCTGTGGGCTTTGCCCATCTGCAAGGCAGCTGAGGCTTCAGCTGCTATATGGGCTGCTGATAATCTTGGAAAGCAAGGGCCAGGCAATCATGTTCATAGTCCTTGTTTCGTGATTGCTTGACATTTTTTATGAGTCTGTTTTCAATTCAGAGACATTCACAAAGATTTCACAAGGCAGATCATTGTAACACTATTTGCAGCAGCAAAACACTGGAAATCATCTGCATGTCCAACAAAAGGGGATTTTTAAAAATAAATTATGCTACGTGCACATGCCCTGAAACCATGAAAATCATTCTCCTGGAGAATATTAATCACAGGAGGAAATGGATGATTAGATTATAAAGTGGAAAAGAAGGCTCTCTGAATAGGCCATGGAGTATGTGCCAGTTTTGAATGTCTAAGGGATGGGTTCAGAGAGCTGGTTTCACCAAAGAACCACAGCTGGGTCTTTCTGTGTGACCTCACCATAGCCCCTCCAGGTGTCCAGGGCCCGGGCTCCAGCTGGGCTCACAAGTGCTGTTGACCAGCAAAGTGGGCACTGGACACATGAGGTGATTCGATTGCACTAGCCGTGTCTCGGGAAGCAGATGGACAGCACTCACGCCAGGTGGTCAACGTGCCAGAAACACACTGACAGATCTCTGTGGGTGATACTAGTGTGAGGGTAGGGAGGGAACACCTACTTTGTTTCTTGGCCCTGGTAATACAAAAGCTTACTCCAGGAGGGGCGCAGTAGTCAACTGGACTTGACACATTTCCCAGTTGCCAGCATAGATGGTGCTCTCTTGAGCAAAGAATGGGCAGCAGCTCAGTGCTGGGTCCCCTCAAGGCCACATAGTTTTTCTCAACTCCATCCACTTCTCTCCTCCCACGTGCTCTGTGTCCCTGGAGAGCAGAGACTCTACAGTGCAAGGGCTTCAGTGCTTCAGTAATTGTGGCACATAGTTATTGAACACAGGCTTATTTGTGCTAAGGCATATGGAATCTTCCAGGACCAGGGATCAAACCTGTGTGCCCTGCATTGGCAGGCAAATTCTTAACTGCTGGACCGCCAGGGAAGCCCCACTCAGGCAGTGTTATGCACTGAATTCTCCAGGAAGTAGACCTTCAAAATATTGATATCCCAGAGCTAGATATTCAAGGCTCTTTAATTCTGACAAAAGTTTCGAAAGGAAATGTTGAACTTTTAAGAACTGATAGAGTGGAGGGCAGTGAGGGCTGACCCCAGGATAAAATACAAAGTACAAAGGAATCCAGTGGGCAAAATACCTAGAATAATATCTCAAATGTGTGTCCTAACACATTAATATGTGCTTAGAGTAAACATTGGAGAGCCATAAACCTGAACAACCATTATAGTTATTATCTCCATGTAGAGAGATTAGAGATGAATTTTAGTTTCTTCTGCTGCTGTATTTTTTCAACTTTTTACATTGAGCATATATTGATATTACAATAGAAATTTATTTCATGTCAACATTAGGTTCCAATGGCAGCTTACAATGTGAAAAATTATATATGGTTAAAATTGAATTATCTTAATTGTACACTAAATACCGTGCTCAGACTGATCAGTTGCTGGTTGGTAGTTACTGGTTGATCAGTCTAGCCAGTAATTCCTGTGGCATTGGAACAGATAGCTGTTTCTTCAGCTAAGCACCAGGTAAGAAAGTCAACTTGCATATAAAGTCCATGCTGTATGCAAAACATCAGAATCACATATATATATAGCTGATTTTGCATAAGTTGAATGCTTTTATAACATAATCACACTGTACTCATTTTTTAAAAAGCTTTATTAAACACTTATTACTCAATAAAAGATATTAAAGGAAATAGACTAACTTCACTATCCAACAAAAAGAAACTTGCTACTTAAGAGACTTATGTAATCCCTTTTTAATTCCCCTTCCCAAAATTTCCCTAACATTTGCCACCTATGATACTAATTAAATATAAATTAAGTAATCTATCCTGAATAATCTATATTTAATTTAAATATAAATTAAATAATTTATCCTAAATAAACTATCCTGGTCTGCAGAATGGGCATAATCAGACAGAGTAGATATTCTCTGAATTCTACTTTCCAGCCAGGCCGGATAGTCAGGGACTTACTGGAACTGGCCAGCCTGGCTAGAATGGGACTGGTCACATGATGCATGCAGAGTACTTGGAAATATTGTCAGATCACAGAATTCCAGAGAGAGACAGCACAATGCAGAGAGGACCTCATCCAAGCACCCTTTAACAGGTGTAGAAGCAGAGGATCAGAGAAGCCATACGCTAACTGACAAGCTAGTCCAGAGCAATGGGGACCAGAATCTAGGTCTCCTAATTGTCCATCCTGAGTGCATTCTAAAACTTCATTTTTCAGAGTAGAAAGCCAAGAAACAGAGAAAGTGGATGATTTGAAAATGCATTGTGGGGAAACACAGACACAGAGCATACAAGCAAACCTAGCACATGGCGGAACTAATAAACATTTGTTCACTGCAATTCAAGATGTGCTAATGATTTTTTTTTCAAATTTCATTTTTGAGCCAATATAGTATGTGCTTATTGTAAAAAAAAATAATAATAACTAAAATATACAAAGAAAAAAGTTAAACTCAACTCCTTTTTTTCCCATCTCTAGAGGTAACCACTGTTAACCATTATTTACAGTTTGAAGAAAAATTTTCCAGGTATTTTCCATATATATTTTTCCTGTATATATATTCTTTCTTGTATATCATATATATATGTATGTATGTATATATATATATAATTTTAAAACAAAAGTTGACTCATACTGTATTCACCTTTACATCTTTTTTAGTTTAATAACATATGAAAGACTTTCTTTTGGTGGGCTTCAAAAGCATTGCAGATGGTGGCTGCAGCCATGAAATTAAAAGATGTTTGTTCCTTGGAAGAAAAGTTATGAGCAACCTAGACAGCTTATTAAAAAGCAGAGACATTACTTTACCAACAAAGGTCCGTCTAATCAAAGCTATGGTTTTTTCAGTAATCATTTATGGATGTGAGAGTTGGACTATAAAGAAAGCTGAGTGCCAAAGAATTGATGCTTCTGAACTGTGGTGTTGGAGAAGACTCTTGAGAGTCTCTTGGACAGCAAAGAGATCCAACCAGTCCATCCTAAAGGAAATCAGTCCTGAATATTCATTGGAAGGACTGATGCTGAAGCTGAAACTCTAATACTTTGGCCATGTTATGGGAAGAACTGACTCATTTGAAAAGACCCTGATGCTGGGAAAAATTGAAGGCAGGAGGAAAAGGGGACGACACAGGATGAGATGGTTGGATGGCATCACCAACTCAATGGACATGGGTTTGAGTAAGTTCCAGGAGTTGATGATGGACAGGGAGACCTGACGTGCTGCAGTCCATGGGGTCACAAAGAGTCACACTGAGTGACTGAACTGAACATATGAAAGATGTTTTTCTGCATCGGTACACATGGATTGCTTAATTTGTTATAATGTCTGAATAATATTTGTTCATCTCTCTTACACTGCTATTCTCCCTTGACCAGGTGAGGAAATTTAAAAGAGAAGTATGGGGATGGACATTTTATAAATGGTGCTGAGAAATTTGGATAGTCATTTGGAAACATGCAAAATTAGATCACTCTTCACAACTTATGCTAGAATAAATTTCAAATGGATCAGAGGTTTAAATATTAAATATGAAAACATGCAGAAGAAAACATGTGTGAATGTATCTAATCTGAGAATGGGGAAATCTTCACTAACCATGACAGAGAATCCAGAAGTGGTAAGGCAAGAATGGATCAATTTGATTACATTTTTTTTCTTAATGATCACATAAAATTTTTTTAAAAAGGAAAGGGCATCTGTAGATTTAAAAAGACATTTTCTAGATAAATCAATCAATGTAATATATGGATTGTTTGCATCCTGTTTCCAACAAACCCAAGTATAAACACACCAGTGCACAAACATACACAAGAACACATAAGCTCATTTGCATGTACACAATGTTTATAAGACAATCAGGGAAATTTGGGACATTGATCAAAGATTAGAAAGTAAATAACGTTTATGCAATTTAATGATATTATTAGTTCTTTTAAAGACACATGCCTTTTAAAGATACTCTGATAATATTTATGCATGAAACAATATATCTGGGATTTGCTTCAAAATAATCCAGGGAGTGGGGTGGGAAGAAGTAACTGGCAATATATATCAAATGAGAATGTCCATGGGTTAAATCATTATTGAATTTGTGTAATGAGTAAATGTGGCTCCCCAGCCTACACTCTTCTTTTTTGTATTGCTTAAAATCCCCCCAGTGGCTCAGAGGTAAAAGAATCCTCTTGCAAAGCAGGAGGCGCAGGAGACACACGTTCAATTCTTCGGTTTGGAAGATCCCCTGGAGGAGGAAATGGCAACCCATTCCAGTATTCTTGCCTAAAAAAATCCCATGGACAGAGGAACCTACAGGGCTACAGTCCATGGGGTCGCAGAGTCAAACATGACTGAGTGACTGAGCAATTAAAAAGTCAAAATTCTTCACACTAAATGTTAAATTTTAAGACTACTGATACAGTGATACAGTCAAGAAAACTATCTCCTGGCTTTAGTCCTGCCACTTGGCAAATACAAGTTTCTTTGTATAATTATACATACATTGTCTCATTATTCTGGAAACTTATGCATATAAATTACCCAGTTAGATTTCAAGTGCTTGATATCAGAAATAGTATGTTTTGTTCATCTTTTTCCCCCAGTGCTAGCTTGGAGTAGGATTAGATAGGAAAGTGTGTCTCAAATTTTTCTATATGTGGACCACTGGTTTTAGGTAAAGCAGATAAAGTCTATATTAATTTAAAAATACATTTATAAAATTAAAATATTACTAAAATTATTAAAATTAAGATAATAGCACTATAAGAGATAAGAATGATTGATAGAGAATAGAACTTGTAGATAAAAACAAGTGATTTTAAAATTAATATGAATAATATAAATAATAAATTAGATATTAAAAACATAAAAATTTATTTTTTTAGAAGTGTAGTTCATTTACAATGTTGCAATAGTTTCTGCTACGCAGTAAAGTGATTTAGTTATATCTATATTCTTTTTCATATTCCTTTCCATTATGGTTTATTGTAGGGTAGTGAATATGGGTTCCTTGAGCTATATTGGAGAAGGCAATGGCACCCCACTCCAGTACTCTTGCCTGGAGAATCCCAGGGACAGGGAAGCCTGATGGGCTGCCGTTTCTGGGGTCACACAGAGTCGGACACGACTGAAGCGACTTAGCAGCAGCAGCAGTAAAGCTATAATTGGGGCTTCCCCGATAGCTCAGCAGTAAAGAATCCACCTGCAATTCAGGAGATACGAGTTCAGTCCCTGGGTAGAGAAGATCCCCTAGTGGAGGACTTGGCAACCAACTCCAGTGTTCTTGCCCCAAAAGTCCCACGGACAGAGGAGCCTGATGGGCTATGGTCCAAAGGGTTGCAAAGAGTCAGACGTGACTAAACAACTGAGCATGAGCTATATATCTGTTCTATTAATATATATAATAGTTTGCATCTGCTAACCCCAAACTCATTGGAAAAGACCCTGATGCTGGGAGGGATTGGGGGCAGGAGGAGAAGGGGACGACCGAGGATGAGATGGCTGGATGGCATCACGGACCAATGGACGTGAGTCTGAGTGAACTCTGGGAGTTGGTGATGGACAGGGAGGCCTGGCGTGCTGCGATTCATGGGGTCGCAAAGAGTCGGACACGAACTGAACTGAGCTGAACCCCAAACTCCCACTCCATCACTCCCCCACCTCCCTTCCCCCTTAGCAAATCATGTCCATTCTCTATGTGAATCCTTTTCTGCCTCATAGGTAGGTTCATTTGTGACATATTTGAGATTCCATATATAAGTGATAGGGACTTCTCTGGTGCCCCAGTGGTAAAAAAAAAAAAAAACTGCCTGCAATGCAGGAGACATGAGTTCAATCCCTGAGTCAGTAAGATCCCCTGGAAAAGGGAATGGCAACCTACTCCGGTATTCTTGACTGGGAAATCCCATGGGCAGAGGAGCCTGGCGGACTACAGTCCAGGGGGTCGCAAAAGAGTCAGACGCGGCTTAGGAACTAAACAAGAATATAAGTGATATCATATGGTGTTTGTCTTTTTAAATTTTTTAAATTTTATTTACTTATTTTTGGCTGTGCTGGGTCTTTGTTGCTGTGTGGGCGCTTTCTCCAGTTGCGGCGAGTGGGGACCACTCTCCAGTTGCGGTGCCCGGGCTTCTCACAGTAGTGGCTTCTCTTGCTGCACAGCACGGGCTCTAGGGCCCTCGGGCCTCAGATGAAGTAATGCTATCTGTAATACGAGTAAAGCGAGGGCGACGTGAGAGGAATTAGAGATCATCACATAAAGCGAAGTAAATCAGGAGAAAGATAGGGGCCTTGCTGGTGGCTCAGTGGTAAAGAATCCAGCTCCTGATGCAGGAGACACAGGTTTGATCCCTGATCCAGGAAGATTCCACATACCGCAGGGCGACTAAGCCCATGCACTGCAACTAATGAGCCTGTGCTCCAGCGCCCGGAAACCGCAACTACTGAGGCCCGCGTGCGCTAGGGTCTGTGCTCCACAACAAGAAAAGCCACCACAGTCTGAGGCCCTCGCGTCGCAACTGGAGAGTAGTCCCCGCTCTCCGAGCTAGAGAAAAACCCACACAGCAGTGAAGGCGCTGCACAGCCATAAGTAAACAAATAAATAACATTTATTCTTTCCCGCCTCTCCATTGGTCTTTCTTAACGTAAGGAAACAAGTTAATTGGATTTATACCCTGGAAGGAAGCTGAACAGTCAGTGGCTTGGCACACAGGTTCTGGATCTACACCCCCTAAATTGGCATCCTGTTTTGGCCACTGTTCAGCTCTGTGACTTTGCTTCTGTGCCTCGTTTTCCTAATGTATATGATAGAGGGGAGAATTGAACCTACCTCCCAACGTTGCTGAGTTAATACATATCACACAGCATTTAGATAAGTGCTCCAAAAAATGTCGACAATTCATTTTCAAAGTTGCAGTCACATCCAATTATCCCACCTCCTTGAAACTATACCCTGAGAACCCTCATAATGAAGATGGCCCTGGAGATAATAACATTATACTCAGTGCCTGCGATGCATGAGCATTATCCAAGGGCTTCAGATACAATAATACCTCATTTAATTGTTATAATAAATTCCTTGCTGTATACATTGGCAAACTATATATTGAAAAATAAGGAAACTAAGATTTAAAGAATTTAAGAAATTTTCCCAAGATTACACTTGTAGTAGATTACAGAGCCAAGATCTGAAATGGATTCTCTCCAACTGTAGATGTGTTTTTCCGCTTGGATAGAGCTTGTGGTGTCCTCCAGCTGTTTGCCTAAATGTTCACAGACAATCTTAGGGTATATTCCATTGGTAGGTAGCCCCACCTAGCATGAATTTTTCTTTTTAATTTCCTGAGCACAACTTCATTCCCCATGGTTTCAGATTTGCAGATAGAGAGGGCCTACCTTATTGCAGCTTTCTTGCATCACAGGAAGAGAGAGGGAGACAACATCAAAATGAGCCTTCAGAAACAAATCTATTTCATGGAAAGAGTTCATTTTCCTAGAAAAGAATAGAACTGCCTGTGCCTAAAGCTCCTGGATTGTAGGCAAGTTAAAAATGTCAAAGATTAAAAAAGAAATCCTTGGCAACAACCTCATCAATCAAGCAATGAGGTCTTACCAGTAAGTTCCTGAGAATCAGACTGAGAATTTTCCATCAAAGAAGACACTGTCAGTTCCCCACATTTAATATTCACGCTCACAGCTTTCCTGTTCATGCTGTAGTTTAATGATCAGGGAAAAAAGTGACCCAAAGACCCCCATCATGTATTTTCCGTTTACATGTCACAGATGCTAACCTGTCCTCCAGGTCTCCACAAAACCATGCACCCAGAGGGGAGCTTGGTCTCCACGGAATCTGCACCAGCTCAGAGCCCTGCTTACTAGTCAAGAAACGTGGGAAACGCTGTTGCCTGAAAGAACCATGGAGGGGCAGGCGCAGAGGGGGCACAGTCATGCTCCCTGATGAATCCCCGTGGTCTGAAGTGGTTGGCCAGGTCTGAAGTCTCTGCTTTGAGAAAGTAGCAGGGAAGCCAGTAGATTTTTTTAATTAATTTTTTTAGAGAATGGTTGCTTTACAATGTTGTGTTAGTTTCTACTGTACAGCAAAATGAATCAGCCATACATATACATATATCCGCTCTTTTTTGGATTTCCTTCCCATTTAGGTCACCATGTAGCACTGAGTAGGGTTCTCTGTGCTATACAGCATGTTCTCATTAGTCATCTATTTTATACATAGTATCAATAATGTATATATGTCAATCCCAGTATCCCAATTCCTCCCATCCGCCCTCTCCCCTTCTTGGTATCCATACATTTGTTCTCTAAGTCTGTGTCTCTATTTCTGCTCTGCAAATAAGATTGTCTATACCATTTTTCTTGATTCTGCATATATGTGTTAATAAGACATTTGATTTTGCCTTTCTGGCTTTCTTAACTCTGTATGACAGTCTCTAGGTCCATCCCCGTCTCTACAAATGACCCAGTTTTGTTCCTTTCTTTTTGGCTGAGTAATATTCCATTGTATATATTAATATGTACCACATGGAAGTCAATAAATTCAATTTAACTTAAAACTTAATGGACTTAGCTTTAAAAATCATTTCCCAGTATAGTTTTCATTTGGCCCCACAACTCTTGAGGGTAGATACTGTTCTCCCTGTCTTCTCAATGAAGTGACTCTGTCTGGGGTGATGAAACAATTGAGGAAGCAGCTAGGGCTCGAGCCCAGTTGAATGTCTCTGAAACCTCTCCTGTCGCTGCCCTGTGCTCAAGTGCATCCAGTGCCCGTTTGAGCTCCAGCTGTTTGCCAGGCACTGTTCTGGGTGCTCAGAGAATGGAGACAGGACAGCTCCTGAGAGGCAGGACAAACAAATAGGCATACCAAACCCTCCACAGTGATTGTCACAGAAGGGCACTCAAGTCTGGTGCGAAGCAGCAACACCAAAGCGGAGGCCTGAGAGAGGACCCGAAGTTTGTCCAACAACGGCAGAGTTCCAGGAAGGCTTTGAGCCCAAGACCTCAGCCCGAGCCGTCTCCAACTGGACAGCCAAACGATGTTCCTCTCCTCTGTAGGCCTCCTGAGACTCATTTGCTTCACATTTTCCCAGTGTTGGACAAATATTTTTAAAAGAACCATTTTTGTTTTCTAGGAAAAAATATATACTACACATCTAGTATGTGTCTATGAATTTACATACATATTCATACGTTTGTGTCTATAGACATGTAGAAATAGAGATGTAGACACAGATACAGATAAATTGCATACAGAAAGACAAAGGAGCAGTTAAGTTCATCAAGTACTAGTTTTCTTTAAAAAAAAACTTTTTATTTTGTATGGTGGTATAGTCAATTAACAATGTTGTGATAATTTCAGGCGAACAACAAAGGCACTCAGCCGTACATTTGCATGTATCCGCTCTCCCCCAGACTCACCTCCCACCCAGAGTTCATGTGCTTTAACACTGAGCAGAGCTCCGTGTGCTATACAGTAGTCCCGTTGGTTATGCATTTTTGAGTACTGTTTTTCCATATGGAACCTTAGGTAGTTTTTTCAGTTATTCAATTATTTGCTTAAGAAGCACTTAAAATGTATTTGGTGAGCATCTATGCAACCTTTGTGCTAAGCAGCTGAAGATACAGCAACAAAGAAGGCTCCATTCTCGTGGTACTCACATTCTACTGGGGGAAGCAGATATAAGTAAACCTAAATAAGCAAGATACTTACAAATTAAAGTAAGTATTATAAAGTAAATAAAGGGATGAGAAAGAGGAAAACACGAAGAACCACCTTAGGAGAATGTCTGAGTCGTCCTCTCTGAGGAGATGATGTCTGAAGTGAGACCTGGCAATTTCAAAAGCACTCCAGGTGGACAGGACGACAAGGATTAAGTCTAGTGGCAGAAAAGAGCTCTTGGTGTTGATGCTCTGGCTTTCAACCTTGGCTGCCCATTTGATGACCCTGGAAAACATTCTAAAAATACCAATGCCCAGGCTTCACTCTAATGCTTGGTATTTTTTTAGTGCTCCAGGTGATTTTAAAGTGCAATTATTTTGAATATCACTGTGGTACAGGATCAGAAAGGAAGCCAGTGTGTCTGATGCTCAGTGAATAAAGGGCATGTGTGCATGCTGCGTCGTGTCTGACTCTGTGCGACCCCATGGACTGTAGCCCTCCAGGCTCCTCTGGCCATGAGATTCTCAAGGCAAGAACACTGGAGTGGGTTGTCACGCCCTGTTCCAGGGGATCTTCCTAACCCAGGGATGGAACCCAAATCTCTTGCAGCTTCTGAATTGCTGGCAGATTCTTTACCACTGAGCCAATGGGGAATAAAGGGAATTGAGGTTAAATAAACACACAAGTGCAAGTCTGTGCAGGACCTTGTAGACCCTGGGACGAAACTTTATTCTAGGTGTGAGGGGAAACTGTAGGAGCATTTTGCAGTATCATGTCATTAAGTGACACGACTGAGCAACTGAACTGAACTGAACTGAACTGAAGATCACTCTGATTACAGAATGGAGGAAAATAGAGAGTAGACTGTAGAGCCAAGGGTGGAAGGAGAAGACTGTCACAGTTGTTCAGGTTTAAGTGACGGTGGCTAAGACTGAGGAGGGGGCAGTAGAGATGGGAGGAGTGGATGAGCTCAGGCTCACTGCCTGGAGTTAGTTCAAACCTCACAGGCTTACAGCGTGGTCCTCCACGAGCTCCAGGGTTCTCAGGTCACCTGTACTTCTAACCAACTGGCTGCCTATTTGGGGTTCATTTCCTTTCAGGTTTAACAATTTGCTAGAACAACTTATAGATCTCAGGAAGACATTTTACTTGCAATTTTATAATATAGGATACACATTAAGGCCAGCCAAATGAAGGGACACTTAACGTGAGGTCTGGGAGGAGCCCAAAGGTGAAGTTTCCATGTTTTCGGAATGTGTCACCCTCCTAGCACATCAATAGTACATTGTCGCTCAGTTGTGTCTGACTCTTTATGACCCCATGGACTGTAGCCTACCAGGCTCCTCCCTCCATGGGATTCTCCAGGCAAGAGTACTGGAGTAGGTTGCCATTTCCTTCTCCAAGCCCATCAATGTGTATCACAAATCAGGAAGCTCACTCATGCCCTCGTGCCCAGAGTATTTAAGGGGGCTTCATTATATAGGCATGATGCATTGAATCCTTGGCCACAGAATCGAATTTACTCTCCAGCTCCCCCATCTTCAGAGGTTGGGCTGATATCAGATGGCTCAAGGCCTCAACCTTCAAATCACACAGCTGTCTTCCTAGCATGGCTGGCCCTTGTCTTAAGTCATCTCATTAGCATAAAATCAGGTGTGGTCTAAGAGACCCACCATGATTAACAAAGACAGTCCTATCACCTGAGAGATTCCAAGGGTTTAGAGAATCCCAGGAATGGAGACAAACACCAGACAATTCTTCATCACTGGAGTGGGGCCACTTACTGAGCTAGAGAGGCATAGACCTGGTGAAGGTCATGGCCTGGAATCAGGAGAGTGGTTCTGCATGTGTGAAGTTTAGCTTTCCAATTAGACAGTCACATGGCGATGTCAAGTAGGCAGTACAATGGATGAAAATGACCTCAGGGATGAGATTTGGGCTGTAGATATAAATACAGTCATCAGCATGCTAATGGTATTAAAACCAACAGCCAGGGTGAACTCATTTAACAAGTTGACATTAATAGAGAAGCTGGTCCAGGTCTAAGCCCCAAAGCAAACCAATATTTAGAATTATTGGTACCTACAACTCTGCTTTTGCTCCTGTCTCATCTTTATCTGCTCAGACAGCAAAAAATTAAAGTGTATCTCAATTGAGACAAGCTCCATCTTCTATACAGTACATACAACCTGCTCAAAGGTCCTGTGTCCTAGAAGTAAGGCTAGACCATTCCCACAAGGGACACTGGACTCAAGCAGGTGCAGGCCTACCTGTTTATTTTAGAATAAACAGACAGTAAAATAAAAAACAGTAACTCAAAATACTTGAAATAACTCAGGATAAACCAAGACATGTTCCTTTCACCAATGTAAAAGTATAAAAAGGATATAAGATGTGTTTGTAATTTCAGCAAGAGTTCGTAATTCCAACCAAAGTGAGTTTGTAATTTCAACAATGAGTTTGCTATTTCTTTTTATTGATAATGTCTACTTTCATACAATAATTCTGACTAATTATACTGTTTGAACTTTTTTAAAAAGGAAAAAGTTGCTATTCCTTATTGAAAAGGAATTCAAAGTTGATTTTTTTTTTTTTTTTTGCAAATTTTAAAAGCTAACTACTGGAAATCCAATAGAAGAATTACTCCTTGAGATCAGTGCCAACTTAGGACCCAGATTATCAGGGTAATATTCAATAAGATCTTTATCCAAAGCCATCCCAAAGGTGGTAATAATTAATAATGAAAAGAGCAGTCAACATTCATAGAATTCTTATTATATGAAAATCTTGAGCTAAATGCTTCATGGACATGATTTTATCTGTAATATTTTATATGTATTGAATGTATGTATTTAATTTTTATTTAATAATACACGTAACCCTGAGAAATAGGAATTATTATTATCCCATTTTACAAGTGAAGAAATTGAGGCTTAAAGAGATAAAGTAACTTGCTTCTCTACAGTTTTTTCACCAAGGTAACAAGGCCCCGAAAGTAATAGCCCTGAAGCCAGGATACTAACCTAGTTCTGTCTGAAAATGAAGCTATAAGAGGTCCAGGAGTTAAAGGAGAGAAAGATAGTCACTGATGCCCTTAACCATGCCTTGGGTATGTGACTGCCTCGCTGATGTGGGTTCTTTCTGATGGAAGTGATTTAATTACATGTGCAGATGCTGCAGGATTTCTTTGCTTTCCCAGCAGGTAGGAGCCGGAATAGACAAGACTGACAGTCTCCCTCCAACACCGAGATGGCTGTTGTTGTTGTTTAGCTACTCAGTCATGTCTGACTCTTTGTGACCCCGCAGACTGCAGCACGCCAGGGTTCCCTATCTCTCAGAGTTTGCTCAAACTCATGGTCACTGAGTTGATGATGCCATCCAACCATCTCATCCTCTGTCGCCCCCTTCTCCTCCTGCCCTTAATCTTTCCCAGCATCAGGGTCTTTTCCGATGAGATGGCTGTTGGGTGGATCAAATTCAACAATGTAGTGATGGAGTCCTTTGTTCAATATCTGGAGCGTTTACTTTCAGATAAATGCTTGTTTCTCTTCTTCCCATCCTCGAGGTCTGTCTGGTTGAGAGGCACCCTCATTCTACCATCTTGCTCCAGAAACTCATCACTACTGTCCAAGAATGGGTGAGTGGGCTGGTCATAGAGTTCAGGTAGCCAGCGTTGTGCTGATTACCTTTTACTTGCCAAACACCTAGACCTCAAGACATCAGCTAATCTATAAAAATTATTCCTCACGTATTGTTATTATATAAATACATTATAACTATAAATAGATTTTGTTGCTGTTCAGTTGCTAAGTTGTGTCCAAGTCTCTGTGACCCCATGGACTGTAGCACACCAGCTTCCTCTGTCCTCTACTACCTCCCCGAGTTTGCTCAAATTCATGTCCATTGAGTTGGTGATGCTATCCAACCATCTCTCCTCTTGTTGCCCCCTTCTACTCCTGCCCTCAACCTTTCCCCATATCAGGGTCTTTTCTAATGAGTTGGCTCTTCGCATCCAGTAGCCAAGCATTGGAGCTTTAGTGTCAGCATCTGTTCTTCCAATGAATATTCAGGGTTGATTTCCTTTAGGATTGACTGGTTTAATCTCCTTGAAATCCAAGGGACTCTCAAGAGTCTTCTCCAGTATCACAGTTCAAAAGCATCTGTTCTTCAGTGCTCAGCCTTCTTTAAAATCCAACTCTCACATCTGACTACTGGAAAAACCAAAGCTTTGATTATACACATCTTCGTTGGCAAAGTGATGTCTCTGCTTTTTAATACATCTGGGTAGTATTTACTTATTAACATTATGAATGAATGATTTCTTTATCATTTCTATAGTAAAAATTCTTATGTATTAAGTGCTTTCTATGCCTCAGGCTTTTTACACAAATATTTTTATTTAATCTTCATAGCACTCAGCATGGTAGATCTGATAATCCCCTGCAGAGTCAGATTTAAAATTTGTCCAAGGTCACACACTGGCAGGGCTAGGATGTCTGAATGCACGTCCTTTCTCACATAAATTCTGCCTCCAGTACACCGGGTAGCAGTCCTTTAGCTCCAGGCATTGTTCAGAAGTATTTGTTTATCACTGATGTCAGTCTCCACCATCTGCATTCTGGCTTAGCCGCAGGTAATAAAGATCACCCACATATTTTATTAAGCTGAATACATTAACATTATTTGAACAGCCATTGCCACTCAGCGCACTGATACAGAGATAGCCTCAGCAGTTTATTGACATGCATCGAGTTCTTTGCCTCCGTGCTAAGCCATGTCACCCTGACATGCTTTTGCTTATTTAATTTTTTGAAACTCATGTGTCTGCTTGTATCATTTTTCTGCCTCCTACCTCACTCTTAGGTTGTAAGCTGCCACACACATACTTCTGATGTTCTTCTGCCTGCTTCTAGAAGAACTGCTGATATTTTGTGCCTGGTAATTCTTCATTCGGGTAGGGGCTGTCTTGTGTACTTTAGTATTTTTATCAACATCCCTGGCCTCTGTCTTCGAATACCAGTAACAATTCTCCTTTCCTTCCCAGTAGGACAATCAAAAATCTCTCCAAAATATACAAATAGCTCATACAACTCAGTATCAAAAAACAAAAGCAATCCAAACAAAAACTGGGCACCTGGGTTGTTCCCATGTCTTGGCATCAACACACAATTGACTTAAGAAGTTGCAGTGTGTACATATACAATGGAATATTACTTAGCCATAAAACAGAATGAAACATTGTCATTTTCAGCAACATGGATGGACCTAGAGAATAGTATTCATACTGAGGTAAATCAGACAAAGACAAATACTATATGATATCATTCATGTGTGGAATCTAAAGAGTAATACAATTTTAGAGTTTTTTCAGCAAGACATTTCGAAGCAGCAAGATTGATATATTCATTTTAACTAATTCCCCAAAGAAAGTGAAGAATTCTCACATACAGTTTTCTCTTGAAAGACTCATAGTCTAACTGGAATTAAATAGGTAAAAATTAAAATGTATCCATAAAGAATATACATTATCATAACCAAATAATGCATCCATTGTTGTACAAATAATAATACAGGTCATTATGCTATAATGTTAGAGAGCCAACAAATATTGAATAATTAAGTAACTTAATTTACTTTTATTTATTTGTTAATAACTGATGAATGGAATAAACAGAGATTATAGACATTCAAAACTGGAAGGACCTTAACAATTGTTTAGATAAGTTTGTTAAATTTTTGTTTTAATATACTAAGCCTTTTCAAAAAAAATACATTTTTTAAAAGTTTTCTTAGGATTTTTTCAAATAATTTTACAATTTTGCATGATGTATAAAAAAGAAGTTATTTTGAGTAAAAATATTTTGTATTAGACCAGTGTATTGTCAAACATTATATTATTAAGTTTATTAATAAAATATTTGGTAATATTACAAAATTATTTTTCATTTAGATATTCAACTGTGTTCAGTTCAGTTCAGTCGCTCAGTCATGTCCGACTCTTTGCGACCCCATGAATCGCAGTACGCCAGGCCTCCCTGTCCATCACCAACTTCCGGAGTTCACTCAGCTCACGTCCATTGAGTCCGTGATGCCATCCAGCCATCTCATCCTCTGTCGTCCCCTTCTCCTCCTGCCCCCAATCCCTCCCAGCATCAGGGTCTTTTCCAATGAGTCAACTCTTCGCATAAGGTGCCCAAAGTACTGGAGCTTCAGTTTTAGCATCATTCCTTCCAAAGAAATCCCAGGGTTGATCTCCTTCAGAATGGACTGGTTGGATCTCCTTGCAGTTCAAGGGACTCTCAAGAGTCTTCTCCAACACCACAGTTCAAAAGCATCGATTCTTCTGTGCTCAGCCTTCTTCACAGTCCAACTCTCACTTTAATTATATTAGAGAACAAGATTAGCCAACAAATAATTTTTCTAATAAATAATTTTTGTCCTATAATATGTATTTGGTTTAGAGACTATATATAAATTTTAAAGTTAAATTGAACTATACTGTTGTATAAAAAATAAAACAGAAACTCCTTGTTGTTCTGGTAGGCAGAGAAGAAAATGTTTAAGTTAAAAAATAATACAAATGAACCTATATACAAAATAGAAACAGATTCACAGACATAGAAAACAAACTTTTGGTTACGAAAAGGGAAAGAAAGGGAGGAGTATAAATTAGGAGTATGGTATTAACAGGTATAAACTACTATACATAAAACTGAGGAGCAACTAGGACTTACAGTACAGCACAGAGAATCATGGTTAGTAACTTGTAATAACCTATAATGGAACATAATCTGAAAAAACTAACTCAGTTACTATGCTATACACTTGCACTGCTGGAGGAGGAAATGGCAGCCCACTCCAATATTCTTGGCTGGAGAATCTCATGGACAGAGGGGCCTGGGGGGCTGCAGTTCATAGGGCCACACAGAGTTGGACACGACGGAAGCAACTTAGCACACACGCAAACTACACTTCATTTTAAATAAATGTCTCCAGACATTGTGTCAAATGTTACCTGGTAGAGGGAAAAGCAAAATTACCCCACTAAGAACCATGTTTTAGGTGTGTATCCACACACATACACTCACACCCTACCCCTCTACTGTGTTCCTCTTAAACAATGCTATTTAAAGGAGGAAACAGCCAGTCAGGTCTTTCAGACACAAACACAAAGTTAAATTAGACAAACTCAAGCAGTATTGTGAGGAAACTACTCTGAGTACAATGTATGAGCTTTAAGCCCATGAAGTCTGCTCTGAGATCCTTATTTCATATACATTTTATTTTTTAATTAATTTTATTGGTTTCTTTATAATGTTGTGTTAGTTTCTGCTGTACAGCAGAGTGAATCAGCTATAAGTATACATTTATCCCTCTTTGGATTTCCTCCCCATTTAGGTCACCACAGAACACTGAGTCGAGTTCCCTGTGCTGCATAGTAGGTTCTCATTAGTTACCTATTTTATAGATGGTAGTGTATATATATATATGACAATCCCATTCTCCCAGTTCATCACACCACATCTTTTCCCTCCTTGGTGTGCATACCTAGTTTGTTCTCTACATGTGAGGCTTTATAGCTGTTTTACAAACAGGTTCACTTGTACCATCATTCTCGATTTCACATATATGCATTAATATATGATATTTATTTTTCTCTTTCTGACTTTCTTTACTCTGTGTGACAGTCTCTAGGTCCATCCATGTCTCTACCCAAGTATATACATTTTATATTTCTAGCACACTCTTCTGAAGAGCTGAGGTCCTCAATTAAGTGACCATACAAAAGAAAATTTACTACATGTATCACTAGGGTGATCATGCTCCTATCATGGTACTTGAAGTAATTGCTTTGCAGTCAGTCTGAAAAACAAATTATTATCTCTAAATCTCCACTTCTCGTACAACTGAGAAATCCTATAACATTTCCATTCTCCCTGAATCAATACTTCTGTTAATTTTTTTTAATGAGTTAAAATGTTACTGTAAAATTTATGATTCCATCTCATATATTTGCCCATCTCATATGAACTACCTGATGTAACTCAGTGATTCTTCTCTGTACAGATATTTTTACCTACTCAAATTCTAATTCTCAGACTTGCCCTGAGATGTCCGTGAGACAAACAGCATGACGGTCTCCATCATTTAGAAACTTGCTGCCAAAGTGTATTTTCCGCTGCTGACAGCGGCATTCCAAAAGAATCGATTTCTCTCTCATAAGAACTTGGTCAATTTTTTCCTGCTTTTCAGATGTCATCTTGTCAAAAAATGAAGCCACTAGGAGTTATTTATATATGCAGTTGTTTTCACTATTTTGTTATCTGGGGTTGTTGACTGGAAAATAAAGCCTTATCGATAGCACTGATGGAATTGCCAAGTCATAAGATGTCCATGTTTTCAACTTTAAGATATGATACTATTTTGTTCTCCAAATAGCTGAACCCATTAGAAATGCCAACAGCAGTGTTTTAGAGGTATAGCTACTTCCTACACAAAGGGGTGTTTAGTTTTACTAATAATTTTGGAAATACTCAGACAGAAAAGAATCTGCCTGCAATGCAGGAGACCTGGGTTTGGTCCCTGGGTTGGGAAGATGCCTCTGGAGGTGGGAATGGCTACCCACTCCAGTATTCTTGCCTGGAAAATTCCACAGACAGAGGAGCCTCGGCGGGCTACAGTTCATGGGGTCACAAAAAGTCAGACACAACTGAGTGACTAACACTTGGAAATACACAACATTGACATTCTTTGTAATCCATGGAAGATTTTTACCCTGCTAAAGAATTTGCTGACAAACAGATCTGCTTCTACTCTCTGACCACTCTGCTCAGGGGACGTTACATCTGTCAATCCATGGGTTGCATAAGTTCAAGCAGGAAGCTCCAGTATGACTGATCTGAATCTCTACACCGTCTCACTGTGCATGCATACTCAGTCGTGTCCAACTTTTTGTGACCCCATGGACTGTAGCCCACCAGGCTTCTCTGTCTATGGAGTTTTTCAGGCAAGAATACTGGAGTGGGTTGCCATTTCCTCCTCCAGGGTATCTTCCCATGCCAGGGATCGAACCCATATCTTGCATCTCCTGAATTGGCAGACAGATTATTTACCACTAGCATCAGTTGGGAAGCCTCCCTATCCTCTGCCCCAAACTTCTCCTTAACTCCAAATAACCTCTTTTTTTCTGGCATTCATTGCTAGTTGGAAAGTGACTGATGAGATTAAACATTGGATTTTTCCAGAATCCAAAATCATATATTTGACTCGTGAGTGGGCTTCCCAGGTGGCACAGTGGTAAAGAGCCACCTGCCAGTGCATAAGATGCAAGAGACTCAAGTTTGATCCCTGGGTCGGAAAGATCCCCTGGAGGAGGAAATGACAACCTACTCCAGTATTCTTGCCTGGAGAATCCCATGGACGGAGGAGCCTGGTGGCTACAGTCCACGGGGTCACAAAGAGTCAGACACGACTGAGCACACATGCATGCACACACATATACCTGTGGTAGGTAGTCAGGTAACCAGGAAAGATGCGTGATCCTCCTCTAGAGTGCAGAGTTTGAGGGGGAAATGGCTGCCCAGGAAGCGTTACATTCCCCAGTACCTAGACAGGACCAGTTCTTACCAAGGAGCTATGTGCAGAAGTGATGTCTCCTGCAGGTTAAGGTGATTCAGACACACTTGACTTCCACATAATCCCTCTCCCAGGCCATCAGCTGAATGGAAAGAACTCTGGGCACCTGGTGGAGATGGAAGGAAGCAAGACCCTGAATAGCCACATGGAAAGCATTCCAGCTAATTTAGGCTGGGAACTAAGAAATATATTTTTATTGTAAATTTTTATTTTATTGTCAATCCACTGAAAAAAAAATCAGTTTTAATCTGCCCTAGGAGCTAATATCATCCAAGTTAAGACAGAAAACATATGCAACTAAAAGAGACTTTAATTTATATGTGGGTAATTTGAATTAGCTCTTTTAATAAAGCAGGTATACATATTTGTAGTTTTCAAGTTCATAGAAGCAGGAGAAAGTGCCAAAAGCTAACATCTACTCCTTGGTATTTATCCAAAGGAGTTAAAAACACGTCCACACAAAAACCTGCACATGGATGTTTATAGTAGCAGCTTTTATTCATAATTGCCAAAACTTGGAGCAACCCAGATGTGCTTCAGCAGGTGACTAGATAAATAAACTGTGGTACATCCAGAGAATAGAGTATAATTCAGTACTAAAAGAAATAAGCTATCATGCCATGAATACTGTAGGGGAAACTTAAGTGCAATTTACTAAGTGAAAGAAACCTGTCTGTAAAGGGTACAGACTACATGATTCCAGCTATGTGATATCCTGGAGAAGACAGCTATGGAGACAGTAAGGAGATCAGTGGTTGTCAGGGGTTATAGGGAATGAAAGTTAGAGCACAGAGGATTTTTCAGGCAGTGAAACTAGTCTGTGTGATACTATTAATGGTAGATCCAGTCATTATACAGGTGTCCAAACCCATCGGATATACAACAGCAACAGTGAGCCCTAATGTAAACTATGGACTTGGAGTGATTATAACGGGTCAAAGTAGGTTCATCAATTGTAGCAAATGTGCCATTCTGATGGGGGATGTTGATAAAAGTGAAGCTGTGCATTCATTGGGGGCCAGAGGTTTATGGCAGCCTCTGTGCCTTCCTCTCATCTGTGCTGCAAACTAAAACTGCTCTAAAAAATAAAGTCTACTTAAAAATATGGGGACTTCCTAGGTGGTCCAGTGGTTAAGATGTCACCTTCCAGTGCAGGGGACATGGCTTCAAACCCTGGTCAGGAGGCTGAGACCCCGCACGCCTTGCAGTCAAAAAGCTGTAACATAAAACAGAAACGGTGTTGTAGCAAATTCAACAAAGACTTTGAAAATGGTCCACATCAACAAAAAACCCTTTAAAAAGTATATGAACTGAACTAAAGGGGGGAAGTTAGAACCTCTAAATTTGCTCTTAGCCCCTCTTGGACCCAAGGACTTCGGGTCATGAGAGCAGTAAAGTCACTGGCCCAGTGCTGGACATGCAGCAGCACTATTACATGTCAGTTTCCCTCATCTTCTCGATCCCTAATCTCTAATCAAATAATAGATGCCTCTCAGATACCGGCATGATCCACTGGAGAGAACACGGCCACTTACAACTTATCAGCCGTGAAGACGGAAAGAGGAAGCCTCCATGAGGAGAAGGCACAGAAAATTTTCTTGGCAAAAAGAAGGCAGAAATGCCATCTGCTCCTGCATGGTCCTGCTGTTTCAGGGCAGGCTTGCTGATATTATTTTCATCATTTTACCATCATTTCATGGAAATAAAGCCTAGATCACAGTTCATTAGAAGGTCTGATGCTGAAGCGCCAATACTCTGGCCACTTGATGCAAAGAGCTGACTCATTGGAAAAGACCCTGATGCTGGGAAAGATTGAAGGGAGGAGGAGAAGGGGATGACAGAGGATGAGCTGGTTGGATAGCATCACAGACACAATGGACATGAGTTTGAGCAAACTGCAGGAGATAGTGATGGACAGGGAAGCCTGGCATGCTGTAGTCCATGGAGTCACAAAGAGTTGGACACAAGTTAGTGATTAAATTTTTAAACAGCAACAACAATGGATTTTACTTTGTGTTTCATCATTTTAAAAAATAATTTTGATAATATGACTTTTCCAATGTTTCCAAAACCAGTCTTTATAAAGATGCCACCTTATCCCCCTATTTTTCCTTCAACTGAAGGCTCTATTCCTGACCAATATGCCAGCAGTTGAGCATGTTTTTCTAACCTTTTTGTTTTTTTACTATGTGCAAAGTCATGCCTATACTATATAAAAACTAAATTCAGATAATAGAGAAATGCAAGGGGAAATAGGGAAAATGAGATCATGTTATACATTTAGTTTGTCTGTTTGTTTTCTGGATTAATCTATTTGTCTTAGGCTTCCCTTCATGGACATCCTTCCTATGCAAGCACCTTCAGTACATTTAAAGACCTGAGATCTGGCTTTAGAGCTAGGAGTGAACAACTGATATTAATTCAGCACTCCTTCAACCCTGTCTGCCTCCTCATCCCAGCCCACTTATGGCAGGAGCAGCCATGCCCGGGAACTAATCTGGGCGTGCTAAGTCACTTCAGTCATGTCCAGCTCTTCGCGACCCCATGGGTCATAGTCCGCCAGCTCCTCTGTCCATGGGATTCTCCAGGCAAGAAAACTGAAGCGGGTTGTATGCCCTCCTTCAGGGGATCTTCTCGACCCAGAGATCAAACCCATGTCTCCTGCATCTCCTGCACTGGCAGTCGGGCTCATTACCACTAGCGCCACCTAGGAAGCATGGAAGAAACTCACTGGGCAGAGACGTCCAAAGAAAGGAAAGTTTTCAAATTTTTGTCATGGTTTGCTCTCCTACAGAGGAGCCTGGTAGGCTGCACTCCATGGGGTCACAAAGAGTCGGACACAACTGAGCGACTTCACTTCCAATTTTCACTTTCATGCATTGGAGAAGGAAATGGCAACCCACTCCAGTGTTCTTGCCTGGAAAATCCCATGGATGGAGGAACCTGGTGGGCAGAGTCAGACACAACTGAGCGACTTCACTTTCACTTTTCACTTTCATGCATTGGAGAAGGAAATGGCAACCCACTCCAGTGTTCTTGCCTGGAGAATCCCAGGGACAGGGGAGCCTGGTAGGCTGCCAGCTATGGGGTTGCACAGAGTCAGACACAACTGAAGCGACTTAGCAGCAGCAGCAGCAGCAGCTCTCCTACAAGGGACTCTCTGTAACAGGAATCTACAAGTTAATACTGCTGGGGAGAAGATGCTAATTATTTGAGCATGATGGCAGCACTCTACATGCAAAGAAGCCGTCCAGCATGGAGCTTATGGATGAGTCTACTCAAAGATTTGAGAATGAAACGAGTCAACAAGGCTAAGCCCCAGGTGTGGGCAGGATGCACGGGTGTGAGGGTCCCTCCTGTACACTGGTCTTACAGCTTTTTTCCGTCATAGAAAAATATTTAAATAGAAGCAAGCTCTCTAGGAGACTGAAGTGGCATACAGCAGCTGCTCTCAGATCACTGTATTTTCTGGAGGTATCTGCTTCATTCCCTAAGATCCCTGGGCATTGGCCAGCAGGATGGCACACAGTGGCCAGATTGCCTGTTTCAACAGTGACACTGTGTGGCAGAACCAGTGAAAACAACAAGATTCTGGACTCCGTGGTTTTCCAGTTTTCTTGGCTGAAGATGATGCTCCCCAGGAATCACACCGTATCCCAAGTGAGATGAGGAGAGAGGCTGGTAGGAAAAGAAAAAAATACATTTTCACTGGAGGTTAATAGATGATGACCCAAGTTAAATATCAAAATAAATATTTATCTCCAGATTTCCCTGGTGGCGCAGTGCATGGGAATCAGCCTGCCAGTGCATGGGACATGGGTTCAATCCCTGGTCCGGGAAGATTCCACAAGCCACAAGGCAAGGTAGCCAGAGTGCTACAACTACTGAAGCCCGCACGCTCTAGAGCCCGTGCTTTGCAAGAAGAGAAGCCACCACAATGAGAAGCCTGTGCGCTGAAGCTACAGAAAGCCCAGGGAATGCAACAAAGACACGGTGCAGACAAAAGTAATTTTAATAAAATAAATGTGTATCTCAAGCTGATGAGTAAGAAGAACAATAACTGCCTTCTGTTATATATCCTCTGTGATACAGGCATGTGAAGTGTTTTGAATGTCATCTCATCTACTCTTCACAGCAAAACTTACAATTTGCTTTCATTATCTGGAGAAACCCTAAAGTCAAGAAAGTTAAGGAACTTGCCCAAGTTTACACTTCCAAGATATGCTAAAGTGGCTGCTCAAATCTAAAACTCTACTCCCTGACTCGTGTTCTTTTCACGATTCCGGAGAATCAGTTCAGTTCAGTTCAGTGGCTCAGTCATGTCCGACTCTTTGCGACCCCATGGACTGCAGCACACCAGGCCTTGCTGTCCATCACCAACTTCTGGAGCTTATTCAAACTCATGTCCATTGAGTCAGTGATGTCATCCAACCACCTCAACCTCTGTCATCCCCCTCTCTGGAGAATAGGGGGAAATGAAAGTCACCACTGCCCCATAAAGGGAAGAGAGGAGTCCCTCACTACATTTTCTGATCCACACAGGTGTAGAGGGGTTAGGAAAGACCTAAGAGATTCCACCAACCCAAGGAGATCATCCATACCAACAGGCATCCCAATGGCAGACATCACCATATCCAGCCCAATCCTTACAAAATATCTGTGCATTTTTCATGGCCAATTTCCCATTGTGTCTGGTTAAATTATAGCAAAATATATCAATAGGTAATATTCTTCTTACTATCCTATGTCATAGTGATTTTCTGGGCACAATGCCCAACTTGGTTTAATTTATCTTTATTAAGCTAGAACTTTGTAAAGTATGGTTGTTATATTAAATTGATGTGACCTAGCCATCTGCTACTAGCACAAGTGTGTGTGGCAATAGAAAGAGTTGTCACAGAGGAAATATTTTATTTTCTATTACCTCTTCTTAATAGCCCAACAAAACCAATGCAAAGAAATCTCATCCTGACATTCAATTCTTCTCTGCACCCCCTCCTCGTTCTCCTCTTTGAGTCTTTGCCCCCAGGAGCTTTGATGGAGAATGTATTAATCTTGGCTCATTTGGTTGTAAGGAAGAAAAACGCACCAAACTGGTTCATCTAAAACTGTGGGTATGCTCTAAAATAATCTTTTCTCAATCTTCCTCCATAGGAACATAATGGGTTTAGAAAGTAGCAAGGGTCCAAAATTTCCATAACAGATACAATGTTAGTTACAATGTTAGTGAAATCACATCTCAAAGTTTAAAAGCTAAGGTGGAGTTGATGGAAATCAGGATTCAGGAAATGGTGAGCAGAGGTAGAAGGAAGAGGAGTGAGAATAAACTTATACAAAATGGGAAGAAAAGTGACACCATCGTAACTAAAAGTAGAGTCAGGCTGCTCACTGCTCAAAAGCCAATAAGGAGGCCAGGATAGTGGAAAGGAAGTTTGCTTTATTTTTTGTGCCAGCAACTCGGGGGGGGTGGTGGGGGCAGACTCCAATCCAAAGGCTGATTCCTCCTCAATGACAATAAGGTAGCAAGAGCTTTTATAGGCTGACAGGGCCTACGTGCAGAAACAGCACAGTCAGCTCTGACAGTCATCTTGAAGTTGGTCATCAGTGGTCAGACCAGTGTCATCTTGATAAGTGCAGTTAACCTTCACTTCCAGGGTCAGTTTGTTCCCATTTCCTTGAGGCTGGTTCTCAGAACTGTGGCAGCTGATGTCATGGCTAAGTCATCATGCAGTTAACTTCTTGCATGTGGTGAGGCTTCCCCTATCTACAAGACAGCTCACAGGATATGGCTCAGAGTATTACCTATTGCTCTTGAGAAGGAACTAAAGGCCCTTGACTTTGCTTAATGGCTAAATTATTATTATTAGGTCTCCTCTGACTGTCTTCCTTTGTTTCTGCATTTTCTCACTTTTCTGATTAAATTTATTCTCTGGCTAAATTTATTCTTTGGCTAAAGTTCTTCCACAGGCAAAAGGCAGACTGAGGATATGGAGGGGTAAGGACCTGCTCTATTTGCCATTAGCCATTAATGGAATGAAAAGGGTGAAATGGTAACAATAGATGGAGGGAAATGATGGTATAACTGGAGAAGACAGGGAAGATAGCTAATAGGATAGGTAGTAGTACGCATTTGTTAGCTACCGCTGCATAACAAACTACCCCAAAACTCCACGGCTTAGTACAACCATCATTTATTATCACTCACTCATCTGCAGATGAACCAAAGTTGAGCATATCTAAACTGGATCTGGCTGAATGGCTTTGCTTCCCTCTGTGGGTCTACAAGTCAACTGGGAGAGCTTTGTCCCACATCTTTTATCCTTCTGAGATCAGTAGACTAGCCAGGCACATCAGCACGAGGGCAGACCCTACTGCGTGAGCACCTTTCTAATCCCTGCTTCATCATGTCTGCGAACATCCCATTAGCTCAGCTCATGGCTGAGCCCAAAGTCAAAAGGGTGAAGCGCAGAAGTGGGAGGATCAGCGCAGCCCCATGGCAGTGGGCATGGAGATGGGGAGGGTGAAGAATTGCAGTCAGTGGGGGCAGGAAAGATGAGTGGCTGTAGAGAAGAACCAAATTATCATATAGATGAATTAAATACTACCAATGCAGAACCTGAGAGACAATACTCCACAGGATGGATGGTGTACGGTCAAATTAACATTTAGAGAACTAAAAATTGAAGCAGAATTGTTTCCTTCTGGAGATCAGTATCAAGATGGAGAGGGGTGGGTTAAGGCTTACAAACCTTTTACTTCGCTGTTTGAATTTTTAACTGTGTATAATTATTAAAGATGTCTTTAATATTTATTAATTTGGCTGCTCCAGGTCTTAATTGCAGAATGAGGATCTTTAGCATGTGGGATCTGATTTTCCGACCAGAGACTGAACCTGCATTGGGAGCATTAAGTCTTAGCTGCTGGACCACCAGGGAAGTCCCCAAATAATTTATCTAAAAAAAATTAAAAACAGACACTGACAACTATATACATAGCAGATTAAAGATTAAGAGGAGACAGTCTTACCCCTCAATAAGTTCACAGTCTTGTGTGGAAGGTAAAGCTACAAAAAGGGACGGTGCTGTTCCGCAGGAGAGCACAGGGCTAAAGCGGCTCAAAGGAGAAGGAAACTCGGCGCACTGAGCGTGGGTCAGGGAGAGTGAGCGGGACTGAGGGCTGCTGAGATACGGGCCTTGAGATACAGGAGCTGGAGAACAATCTCTCTCTTACCCAAAGTCTCTAGAAATGGAAAAACATGTGTTTAACCCCATAGCTATCCTAGAAATCAAAGAGGAGTGCCCTGGGCGGGTGGGTAACCTGGTAAGATAGGAAACTACAGCTGGAAATGTGCTCAGAAAGCTTTGACACCACTTTTGGGCAAATATCCACAAGAATTGAAAGCAGACTCAAACAGATATTTGAACACTCATATTTATAGCAGCATTATTCAAGACAGCCAAAAAGAGGAAGCAGCGCAAGTATGCATCAGGGGATGGGTGGGATAAGTAAAATGCGGTATATCCATAAAATCCAGCCTTTAAAAGGAATCAGAATTCTGGTGTATGCTATAACGCAGATGAACCTTAAGGACATTATGTTAAGTGAATGAAGTCAAGCACAAAAAGACAAATACTGTATAAGTCCAATTATACGAGGTGCCTAGGGTCGTCAAATCATAGAACAGGAAGTAGAATGGTGGTTGCAGGGATTGGGGGCCGGCGAGTTGCCTGATTGGCAGTTTCAGTTTGAGAAGATGGAAAAGTCCTGGAGACGGATGGTGGTGATGGCTGCACAACAGTGTGAGCGCACTTAGAGTCACTGATTGCTCACTTAAAAATGGTTAAAAGAATAGATCTGTCCTAAGTATATTTTACCCCAGTTTAAAAAAGAAGGAAAAGTGACCATGAAACTGGGCAGAAGCTATAGAGAGCTTCCAGGCTGGAGGCGTGGTGTGAGAGGACCAGGGCTGGGCCGAGCTCGACTGCCACGGGGTAGTAAGTGGAGCCCCAGGAGGGGCCTCCTGTGAAGTGCGTGGCAGTCCCAGTGATTCAGGAAAGCGTGGAGTGCTCAGACGCAGAGGCAGGGAAGTACAGAGAGCTATCGCTCATACTGAAACAAAACACCAACAACACTCCACGTTCCCATGGCAACACACACGTTTGTGTAAACACATAGAAAAGGATCTGGGAGCTTACCACTAACACTGGTGTCTCTGGGGAAAGTAAGGGAGAATTTTAGCCGTCTCTGAATGTTTAGGGCTTTTAAGTCCAAGAATATGTTTGTGCATTTACATAAGCACTTATTTATATGCAAATAACAAGCTTGCTTCCCAGGTAGCTCAGTGATCAAGAATCTGCCTGCCAATGCAGGAGAGGCATGAGACAGGAGTTCAATCCCTGGGTCGAGAAGATCCCCTGGAGAAGGAAATGGCAACCCACCCTAGTAGTCTCGCCTGGGAAATCTCCAGACAGAGGAGCCTGGCGGGATATAGTCTACGGGGTCCCAAAGAGTTGACGCGACTTAGCGACTCAACATGCACGCACACTTGACTTAAGTTTAGGCGAGAAAAAGATGGAACACCACTGTCTCTGTCTTTCTTTACTGAAGTATAGTTTGCTGTACAATACTCTATAAGTTACAGGCGTACAATATATTGATTCACAAGTTTTTAATATTTATTTGTTTCACTGTGCTGGTCTCATTTGCCGCATGGAGGATCTTTAGTTGCAGCAAGTGGGATCTCGTTCCCTGACCTGGGCCCCCGGCACTAGAGTGAGGAGTTTTAGCCACTGGACCACCAGGGAAGTCCCACAATTTTTAAAGTTTATACTCCGTTCATAGTTATTGTAAAATATTGGCTATCTGCCCCGTGTTGTTTAATATATGGTGGTTTAGTCGCTAAGACGTATCCAACTCTTGCGACTTCATGGACTGTAACCTGCCAGGCTCCTCTGTCCATGGGATACTCCAGGCAAGAATACCAGACTGGGTTGCCATTTCCTTCTCCAAATACAATATATCCTTGTAGCTTATTTTATACCTAACAGTTTGTACCTCTTGCTTCCCTACTCCTTTATTGCCCTCCCCCTTCCCTCTCCCCACTAGTAATCCCTAGTCTGTTCTCTATATCTGAGTCTTTGTCTTAACCATATATATTAACCAAAACAACAGTATCTATTTTGACAACATCCACCAAACATTTTAGTTCTTCAGTTCATGCTCTGTCAGTCTTCATAGACTTGATTTTCCCCCCACAGGGACATCCCCTGGACATGTTTTCGCTCGGTCTTTATTGCTGCAAAGGCTGTCTTTGGTTCTGACGAGCAGGGTTGCTCTCTAGTTGCAGTGCTCGGGTTTTCACTGAAGTGGCTTCTCTTCCTGTGGAGCACAGGCTCTAGAGTCCAGGCTCAGCAGTTGTGGCCCACGGGCTTAGTTGCCCAACGGCACATGGAATCTTCCCAGGCCAGGGATAGAACCAGTGTCCCCTGCATTGGCAGATGGATTCTTTGCCATTGGACCACCAGGGAAGTCTCCCTTGACTTTCACTGGGAGACATATAATGTACTGCCCTCCACCCTCCAATCCTCACACCAACACGGGGCATTTTAAGCGCAGAACACTGAGGAGCTGCTAGCCTTCTCTGCCTCTGTCCTGCAGATATGTCCTGTCCACGCCACAGACATCAGGGCATCTCATCCTCTCTTGAACTCTCTCTTATTTCATCAAGATGTTTTGTGAGAAAAGTGGAACTAGGAGTAAAGCAGGCTTCAGCCTTGACTCAACCACTTATTTACTGTTTCGAGTTGGCATTTTGTTTGTGCTTCTCTTTCCTCGTTTCGAAACTAGTAACAACAGTGGCTGTTATCATAGGGCTGCTGCAAAAACTAAAGGAGAGTACAGATACTTAGGATAGTCTGCATGAGGGAAAAAATAGGAAAGGTTATGGGAAATACTCAGAGATCAGCTGCAGATGGAAGGTAGCCTGGGTACAATACTTATTTCCCCAATTATATTGTAAACTCGCCCAGGTATTGTCCCTTGCTTGCCCTAGGGATCTTTTAGGCTTGTCTTCATTATCTCGCTCTGGTATGTTATGAAATGCTTGTCCCAGCAGATGGCAGAAGAGGACTGAGTCAGAAAAACCATCCGGGGCGTTTCAACAGGCACAGCGAACCAAGTTAGAGCATCCACACCTCCGTGTACAGGCTGAAACAACTCTAGACCTTGATTTCCTGATCATCATGGATTTTTCCTAAGTTTGGTCTGGAAAATCATGAGAGCAGCAACTGTATATAAAATACTTACTCAAGAACATTCATGGGCTTTCCTGGTGGTCCTGTGGTTAGGAATCCTGCCTTGCAATGCAGGGGACACGGGTTCAATCCCTGGTCCAGGAGGATCCCACATGCCGCAGGCAGCTAAGCTACAACTACTGAGCCCACACACCCTAGAGCCTGTGCTCTCAACAGGAGAAGCCACTGCAACAAGAAGCCAAGCACTGCAACCAGAGAGTAGCTCCCCCTCTCCACAGCTAGAGAAAAGCCTGCGCAGCAGCAAAGAACCAGCACAGCCGAAAACAAAAGTAATAAATAAATAAAATTATTTTAAAAAAAATATTCATTATCTGAACATCTCTGAGATATTGGAGACCCTCAGTGTTCTGTGTGCTCAGGCATGTCTGACTCTGCAACACTTTGAACTGTACCCCACCAGGCTCCTCTGTCCATGGGATTCTCTGGCAAGAATACTGGAGTGGGTTGCCATGCCCTCCTCCAGGGGTTCTTCCCAACCCAGTGATCAAACCTTCATCTCTTGCATCTCCTGAACTGCAGGTGAGTTCTCTACCTGTTGAGCCACCGGGTAAGCCTCTGGAGACACACAGATGAATACAAAATATTCCCTGCCCCACTCCCCACCCCCAGGGAGTTCACAGTTAGCTGAAATCAAGCAAGGAGATGACAGTTTGCATTGTTTGCATTTTGCCGGTCTGTCCCATCATGACAGGAACTGTTTGAACGTGACAGGATGCCAGGTTTGGGTTGCCTGCTTCACACCGTCTTAGAGACATGGGTGGCCATCTCTCCCCGGGCCCACTGTCTCCAGCCAAGTCCAGCTAATCATCTCTGGCCCTAGTTACTGCAACCACTTCCTAACAGAACCCCCTTCTAGTCTCAATCTTATGTCAAACTCATCCTTAGGGTAAGCTTTCTGAAATACAAATATGATTCTACTATAAAGCTTAACATTCAGAAAACGAAGATCATGGCATCTGGTCCCATCACTTCATGGGAAATAGATGGGGAAACAGTGTCAGACTTTATTTTTTGGGCTCCAAAATCACTGCAGATGGTGACTGCAGCCATGAAATTAAAAGACGCTTACTCCTTGGAAGAAAAGTTATGACCAACCTAGATAGCATATTCAAAAGCAGAGACATTACTTTGCCGACTAAAGTCCGTCTAGTCAAGGCTATGGTTTTTCCAGTAGTCATGTATGGATGTGAGAGTTGGACTGTGAAGAAGGCTGAGCGCCAAAGAATTGATGCTTTTGAACTGTGGTGTTGGAGAAGACTCTTGAGAGTCCCTTGGACTGCAAGGAGATCCAACCAGTCCATTCTGAAGGAGATCAACCCTGGGGTTTCTTTGGAAGGAATGATGCTAAAGCTGAAGCTCCAGTACTTTGGCCACCTCATGTGAAGAGTTGACTCATTGGAAAAGACCCTGATGCTGGGAGGGATTGGGGGCAGGAGGAGAAGGGGACGACCAAGGAAGAGATGGCTGGATGGCATCGTGGACTCAATGGATGTGAGTCTGAGTGAACTCCAGGAGTTGGTGATGGACACGGAGGCCTGGCGTGCTGCAGTTGATGGGGTCACAAAGAGTCGGACACGACTGAGCGACTGAAATGAACTGAACTGAACTGAACTGATACACCATCTATGTAAAAAGATTCAAGAGCTCCTCACTGTCCTCATAATAAACCCCATACATTTTATCTTCCTTATAAGGCTTTGCATAATCTGACCTCAGCTTTCCTCTCCTGCTTCATCTCTCTTCCTCTCCCCTGCAATGTATCAACCCAAGAAATTACTTTCAATTTCCTAAATGCTTTTTATTCCCTGCTGGTCTGAGCCCAAGTTGTTTTTCACCCTTGGACTGTAAGGAGATCCAACCAGTCCATTCTGAAGGTGATCAACCCTGGGGTTTCTTTGGAAGGAATGATGCTAAAGCTGAAGCTCCAGTACTTTGGCCACCTCATGTAAGAGTTGACTCATTGGAAAAGACCCTGATGCTGGGAGGGATTGGGGACAGGAGGAGAAGGGGACGACTGAGGATGAGATGGCTGGATGGCATCACGGACTCAATGGACGTGAGTCTGAGTGAACTCCGTGAGTTGGTGATGGACAGGGAGGCCTGGCGTGCTGTGATTCATGGGGTCTCAAAGAGTCGGACACGACTGAGCGACTGAACTGAACTGATACAAATATATAATGAAGTAGTGTTCATTACAGAATCTATGTGGTACATGTAAATTCACTTTTAAAAGTTAGTCTTTTGGTATGTTTGAAAATTTTCATAATAGAAGTTGGAGGTTGGGTGGGGCAAAGATAGTCCTTTATTTTTGTTTGAAAATTTAGCTCTGCTGGAAAATATATACCTCAAGGATAGTTAGGACACAAACAGCTATCTTTATTATGGTATTATGGTTACTTATTTGCTTTTAAGTCATTTTTATTACCTTTTAAAAGAGAAAGATAAATTAGAAAAATGGTTTTCTCCATCATGTCACTGTTACTATGACCGATTTTCATTATAAAATAAAACTAAAGTCATATATCATATTCTCATTATAATCTCCTTAACAATTACTTTGGGCTATGCTGAATATGTGTGATAAACAGAGAACACAATAGGCAAAGAACACAACAGGCAGACATGAATAAAAGAAGAAACTCAAATGGCCACTTAACATATAAAATGCCTGGTCATTAATAAGGAAATGGGAAAAAACAAATACTACTTCCCAATCAGTCTGGCAAAGCCTGAAAAAATGGTAAGATCTAATACTGCTAAGGAGCATATGAGAAAATAAACATAGATCATGCCTGCTGGGTGCTGATACCCTTTATAGAAAGCATTTTGGCAAAAACATATCAAAAGTCTTTAAAATGTACATAACTTTTGACCATGTAATTTTATTTCTAAGGACTTGATCTAAGGAAATAACATAAAATACACAAAATGTGCTAAATTATTAATCATAATATATAATATCAAAACATAAAAATTTAATTATACTATATAAATATAGTGGGTCACTTCACACCTATTAAAAAATAAAGAGACTTGGCTATAGTCCATTTGATTCTTTTAATTGTGTCTTCCATTTTGGTTTTCCTCTGGAATTCCAGTATCTCTTAATGAGAGTACAGAAACCAGATAATATCATAACAAAGTCAAGATGCAAGTTATAGAACAATACACACAGTATAAATGCATCAAAAAATAGCTATATGTGCATAGAAGTCTGGCAAGTTATCAATGTATGTTAAGATACTAAAAGAAGATAGCTTGACTGATTAAGATGAAAGGAGTTAAACACTGCTAAGTCAGATGATTTAAGTTAGAATCATAATGTAATTATGAAATCCTAATTACATTAAGAATGTAATTAAATATTTACTCAGAGATAGCATATAACATCTACTAATTCTCTGATAACACAAAATCAGAATGAAAAACAAAAAGGAAGCTTAAGAAATAAGAAAAAGAAAGAGAGATCTTAATTAAGATGTGTTTTTTCATGCTTAGAAAAACTATAAAAAACACCAAACAAAAAATTAACAGGATATGTGACATGTCCAAAAATTATACCAACACTTAGTTTCTACAAGCTTTAGCTTAACTGTACACAACTGCTTTATCAGTAATTACTAGCCTAGTGCTGATAAATAACTATAATTCATATTAAATGCCTCTTAAATGCAAAATAAAGGAGAAAAATAATAAAGGAAGTCCTCATAAGTGTTAAGAACTATAAAAAGACAGTGATACATTTAAAGGAGGAAATTATTCCAGGTGCTATGCCACTAACTACTGATCTGGGGTTTGAAAATAGTATTTTAAAAGCTATCTCCAAGGAAATCCTAAAATAAAATGTAATCTTTATGAAACAATATACACAACATTATTACAGCCCTATCATTCATACTATATCCAAGTATATATGAACCTACCTAACACAAAACTGAACTGACCTAACACAAAAGAGCTATCAGTTCAGTTCAAGCCCATTTAGTTGGTGCGCCATCCAACCGTCTCATCCTCTGTCATCCTCTTCTCCTGCCTTCAATCTTTCCCAGCATCAGGGTCTTTTCAAATGAGTCAGTTCTTAGCATCAGATGGTCAAAGTATTGGAGCTTTAGCTTCAGCATCTGTCCTTCCAATGAATATTCAGGACTAATTTCCTTTAGGATGGACTGGTTGGATCTCTTTGCAATCCAAGGGACTCTCAAGAGTCTCCTCCAACACCACAATTCAAAAGCATCAATTCTTCGGCGCTCAGATTTCTTTATAGTGGAAAGACTATAGCTTTGACTAGATGGACCTTCCCAGCAAAATGATTGATGTCTCTGCTTTTTAATATGCTGTCTAGGTTGATCATAGCTTTTCTTCTAAGGAGCAAGTGTCTTTTAATTTCATGGCTGCGGCCACCAGCTGCAGTGACTAAGATCCTAAGAAAATAAAGTCAGCCACTGTTTCCACTGCTTCCCCATCTACATGCAGTGATGGGACTGGATGCCATGATCCTAGTTTTCTGAACGTTGAGCTTTAAGCCAACTTTTTCACTCTCCTCTTTCACTTTCATCAAGCAGCTCTTTAGTTCCTCTTCACTTTCTGCCATAATGGTGGTGTCATCTGCATATCTGAGGTTATTGATATTTCTCCCGGCAATCTTGATTCCAGCCTGTGCTTCCTCCAGCCCAGTGTTTCTCATGATGTACTCTGCATAGAAGTTAAAGAAGCAGGGTGACAATATACAGCCTTGACGTACTCCTTTTCCTATTTGGAACCAGTCTGTTGTTCCATGCCCAGTTCTAACTGTTGCTTCCTGATCTGCATACAGATTTCTCAAGAGGCAGGTCAGGTGGTCTGGTATTCCCATCTCTTTCAGAATTTTCCAGTTTACTGTAATCCACACAGTCAAAGGCTTTTGTATAGTCAATAAAGCAAAAATAGATGTTATTCTGGAACTCTCTTGCTTTTCCCATGATCCAGCAGATGCTGGCAATTGGATCTCTGGTTCCTCTGCCTTTTCTAAAACCACTTGAATATCTGGAAGTTCACAGTTCACATATGCCAGCACACCAGGACTTATGTAGCTCCCAGGACTGGTGTATTCAGTGCCCCTGACCCTGCGGCAGGCCTCTGTTGACCCACACCTCAGCCGGAGACTCCTGGACACTCGCAGGTAAGTCTGGCTCAGTCTCTTGTGGGGTCACTACAGTAAAGAGTCTGCCCGTAATGCCCAAGTCCAGGGTTCAATCCTCGGGTCAGGAAGATCCCTTGGAGAAGGGAAGAGCTACTCACTTAATATTCTTGCCTGGAGAATTCTATTAACAGAGGAGTCTGGAGGTCTACAGTCCATGGGGTCGCAAAGAGTTGGACATGACTGAACAACTGCAACTAACACTGTCACTTGTTTTACAAGCTAAATATAACAATATCCCTTTCCCCAAGCTAACGTGTTTCATGTGGACAGGTAACATTTATACATATACATATATATATTTACACACTTTATTATGAGTCCACGGGCATAAACTGAATAAGTAAAGGAGAAAGTATAGCTCTTCCCTGTAAAAAAATTTCAATTAACACATGTAAAAGAAATAAAATAGAAGACTACCATTAATAAACACTGAGTAATAATTGTTGCCACCAAGAACCACCAAAAGATGCTAGTATTAGTGGACACAATTTTGAGGAAAAAGAGTGTATCTGCATAGTGTCAGAGTCCCAAGTTATTAATAAGGAGGGGAAAATAGCTGTATGGTGGAAGAATCTACCAGAAATTACCTAAGTAGGAGATCATGTTTAATAGTAGTTAAGACAAACCAACATCATACAACCTTTGATATAATGTGTAGAAAAAGACACAACGTAACTTTCATGAAAGTTTTGTCAAAAACAAACAGCCTCAATCTAATCATAAGATGGAAAGAGCTGACTCATTGGAAAAGACTCTTATGCTGACAAAGATGGAAGGCAGAAAGAGAAGGGGACATTAGAGGATGAGATGGTTGAATGGCATCACCAACTCAATGGACATGAGTTTGAGCAAACTCAGGAGATGGTGAAGGACAGGGAAGCCTGGAACACTGAGTGCATGGGGTTGCAGAGTCAGACATGACTGAGCAACTTAACAACACATCATAAGATAACATCATTCAAACTTCCAAACAGAAAGGCATTCTACTAGTATTCTTCAAATTAATCAAGGCAACTTAGGAGATGTAACAAATGTAAGATCCTCAAACTGGATCTTGGAACAGAAAAAGTTGTCAGTGAAAAACTGGTGAAATGAGACCACTGTCTGTTTGCTTAGTTTAAAATGCTATACCAGTGCCAATCTCTTAGTTTGTAAATGTACTATGACTGTAACATGTTAACAGTAGGAACAGCTGGGTTAAGGGTAAATGAGTTCTATTTTTACAACTTTTCAGTACTCATTTAAAATGATTTTAAAATAGATTTTTTTAAGTTTATTCTTATCTATTTAATGAATATCACTGAATAAACAAAAAAGTTTTTTTTTTTTTAATTTCGTTATTTTCGGCTACACTGGGTCTTCACTGCTGCACAGACTTTCTCTAGCTTTGCAGGCTGGGGGTGGGGGTGGCACTCTCCAGCTGTGGTGCTTGGGCTTAGCATCATGGTGGCTTCTGTTGTTGCAAAGCACGGGCTCTGTCTACACAGGTGGGCTCAGGAGCTGTAGCTCACGGGCTTAGTTGCCCAGTGGCATATGGAATCCTTCCAAACCAGGGATCTAAACAGTGTCCCCTGCACTGGCAGGCGAATTCTTAACCACTGGACCACCAGGGAAGTGTCTGAATAAACAAAAAATTTTGTAAAATGTCTGGGGCTCGCTGATATCTAAAACCATATAATAGGCCAAATCACTTAACTTACTGAAATGCATCTGGGTAAAGGGAATGACAACCGTACCTATTGTGTAGTTCTTCCCTGAGGATCAGAAATAAGTTTCTTTTTGATCTAGGGAGAAAATAGTAAAGCACAGTGGTTAAGAGAACATGTGGTCTTTATCATCATATAGACCTGGATTCCAGTACTAGTTTGTGTCCTCGAGAAGTTATATAATCCCTGCGAATCTCAGTTTCTTCCTCTGTACAAAATGGAGGTAAAGTTGAACTTAGCTTATTGAGATCCTGGGTAGGGAGCTAGGATAAAAGCAAATAATCAATGTCAAGCATCCGACTCAGCTTAAGTGCAGGGTAAGAGTTCAGTAAAGATTTAAGGTATGAATGCTAAAGAGGCTAGTCATTACTACCACATTTAATAAACCTAGTGAGCATAACTATGCATTACAAAGCATACTGATTCACATTCATAACAACTGTAAAATTATTAAGAAAGAAGCTATGTTTCAAATATTCTCTTTATAAAATATGTTCTATATATACACAAAAGATTTTCATCCAAGGTATAGAAAAATACAGGTGCTTTAAAAAAAAAAAAAAAAACGAAACTGTTGGCAACCAGGAAAATTCAGCTGCTTAAAATCATTCAATTTTGGATAGTAAGAGCCACTACTGCTATTTAAAACAAGCAAAAGGCCTATGGGATTAAGACATACAAACTACTATACATAAAATAGATAAGCAACAAGAATATATTCCATAGAACAGGAATTATAGCTATTATCCTGTAACAACTTAATGGACAATAACCTGTAAAACTACTGAATCACAACACTGTACACCTAAACCTAATATAATAATGCAAATCAACTTATACTTCAATTAAAAAAAAAAAAAGCCAAAAAATAAACAAGCAAAGGCCTGGGGAAAACAAGATGGACACACAGATTGAAAATCTCTAAATAATGAACATAAATTTGATGGTAGAGAAACAGCTTTCATAAATGCTAATTGCTCTTATTAGTAATCTTTTAAAAATTATTTTGATTAAAATTAAATTTCTACTTACAATAATATTTCAACATCTACTATTATCACAGTTTTATCAGGTATGGTCTCTTTTTAATTCAGTGATTTTTCTTGTCTAGAATAATTTTGATCCTAAAATTTAGAATATATTAGGCAACCACTGAATCAACACTGTTGCTCTATATTAAGATTATAACATAGTCAACAAAACATAATTCTGAAGCTATAACCCAGTGGAACAAAACATAATTCTGAAGCTATAACCCAGTGCAACAAAACATAATTCTGAAGCTATAACACATCCAGAGTTAATATTTGGATCCTGAATTTAACAACAATGCTAATATAATCAAAAAGACTTCCAACTATCATCACCAAAATGTATACTCTCTGAATCATTCTCCAATGATTTCAGATGAGAAATAAATTCTCAAGTCAGTTATTAAAAATGGGTCTATATACTTCTAGTATAACTGGGAATATTCTAAAGCCAGTGCTAAATCCCTAACCTACCTTTCATACAACAACTCAAAACCCTTCACAGGTGTTAACAAATAAAACTGCACACTTACCAACACCTTGGGGCCGACTTAACCTTACAGGGTTACTTTCAAATTTTTGGACATGAGGTGGGTATTCTTTCCTAAAAAGGAAATTCATATAGTTTTACTCTAAAAGAAAAAAAAATATTTTTAAAATGAAAAAGTAGAGGGAATACTTACAATATGTTTATCAAAAGCAAATCATAGCTTGTTACATAAAAAGTGGTAATATAAAATAACACTATATTACACAAACATACTAAACCTTAATGCACTGCAAGATTCCTAAGGGCAGTGATTATATTTTATTTAAACTGTTAATCTATGCCAGCCAATAGTGGGCAGTCTTTCAAATAAACATTTAATAAATGAATCCAAATATTTATCCCTTCAAAGTAGTCACGTTGGGAAGATACATATATCTCCACAATGCACAAAATTTTAGAATTTTTCTTTTGGAACTACTTTCATAATCCATTTATAAAAACTTTAAAAAAAGAAAGGCTTGTAATATTTCATTGTCACATGCAGTTCTGAAATAAAACAAATTACTCAGCTTAGAATAAATATCTGCCCAATTTTGCTGTAAATGTTTCTAGCTGTTTAAAAATCAAGGAATAAAGGGAATAAAGACTGAATAAGATCTTATTCTTCAGGATAATTACAAAAGCAGTAAAAAAAAAAAGTTATATACAAAACTAGAAATCATGAAACAAGTATTCATACTGTGCAGTCACAAGTATGATTACTTGTGACTATATAATGGGGTTATAATTATATTAATACTCTTAAAAGTATACTACATTGTCAGACTTCATACACAACCAATTTTCAGAATTCTGAACAGGAATCCTTAGTAAATAAGGATTCCTAAAATGTCAGAGAAGTCCAAATATACACCAGTTTGGGAGAAAAACAAAAAACCTATAGCTAAATTATGGGATAAAACCATTAAAGAAGGAGATTTGCAACAGACGAGGGAACTACAAACAGCTACTTCCCCATCCAAATGAAAGGTTCCAAAAATATTTTCATATTATTTAACGGGGGAATTAAAAGAGGTTATTCTGTTCTTTATAAATCCATTCGCACAAGTGATCAAACCTATCACAAAGCAATACAATTAAGCAAAAATTAAACAAAAATCCTCAAGGAGTTTTCCTTATAAGGATTTCATATTTTTATACTGCAAAAGTCAGAGCACCTGAATGGAAAGCAAACTAAGGAAACGACAAGCAGAACATAGTAAGAGCAGTGACAGCAGTGTCCTTCTGACAGCAGCTAGCAAAGAGTGCGCACGATGTGCCAGGCGCTGTTCTAAGAGCTTTGCGTCTATTAAGTACTTTGGCCTTCGCGATAACCTTTTAAAGTATATGCTACTGCTAGCACTTTACAGATGAGGAAACTGAGGCACAATGAGGTTAATTAACTTGCCTACGGTCACAGAACTACTGAATAGCAATACCAGAATCTGAATCCTGGCAAACTGCATCAGTTTTGATAAGTAATGGTACTTTCATTATTATCGTTGAGCAGCATGTGGTCCAACTGGGTCATTTCCACAGTGTCAAAATTTTGTGAAGATACAAATTGTGAAGATGAGAATTTGCCTCAGAGACAGCAGTACCAGTGCTATGAAAAATAAGGTTTTCAGCTCCTAACTACATTAAGCTTTAAATAAAGTACATGTTTTTATATTCTACAATGTTCACACTAAAAATTATATAATATAATCTTATCCATATACAATCAATTTTCAATCTCTGTTGTAACTCTTCGCTGGAAAAATAAAAATATCAACTGTAAAATACAACCGAGGCAATAAATTTGAAGCAAAATATGATACAACTATAGTAAACTCCAAAACCTCTATGTATTAAAACAGTGGACAATAGAAAAGTAGATATTCTTAAATACTAAGGATTATCAACAAGCAAAATGATTTGACAGAGTGGCTACAAAATCTGGAAATACAGATAATTTGGATTTTTATCTATTTAAATCTGCTTTACTTATTCTGAGGTACGCTATAAACACAGGTTCATTCAGTAATAACTGGCATAAATCATCTAAGACAACGTTATCACAGCTACAAAGAGATGACTAATTCACTCAGCTCTCTGCTATTTGGCAGAGGGCACTGAAGCATGCATTGCTGATGAGGAACAAGCACCACAATGAATATACATGTCATATAATGTCCATGACCATCATGTACTGTCGTGCTAAAAATTATGTACATGTGCCAACATTTCCAAACCTTATGGCCACTCTGTATCTGATATTTACTATATTTTGCCCTATACATAGCAAATTTTGTTTTAAAAAATGTATTATAATAAGCAAATTACTGAAGTAAAAACATACCTTAATTTTAATATAATACAAGAATTTCAAAATAAAAGTATTTCTTTAATAAGAGAATTAAAAGAACTTTATAATCTTGTGTTAACTTTTGTTAGGTAATCAAAAATAAACTTTTATGTTAATTTCTTAGTATGAAGGTTCCAACACTCTACAGACATTAAAAATTTCAAACTTCAAACTAGTATGATGCTTAAAGCTAGGATTTAATTTCCTAGTGGATTTTCTTTCCTACCTTAAACCAAGCAGAAGCAGAGAAGTGTCCCTACCAACTGGGAGCATTTTTTCTTTTTTCTTTTGCTTCTGAGAGTATGTGTTTTGTATATAAGTTTTAGAGAACTTCATTTCATGGATCATGGATCAATATTTTACAAGCTGCATAAAACTAGATACCTTTTTCCCCTTCTGTGCAAAACTGTTTAAATAACATCAGAATGTTTTGTTTATTAAAGGTTAGAAAGGCTTCAGCTTTGGAAGTCTTTTTAAAAAATAAAACAAAATTTAGAACAAATTTAGATTTACTGAACAGTTGAAAAGATAGTTCAGAATTCTCTTATATCCCTTACCCAGTTTTTCCTAATGTTAACACCTTCATTACCCTCATATCTATGTCAAAAAAAACCCCAAATCAACATTTGCACATGGCTATTAACTAAATGCCAGACTTTGTTTGAGTTTTACCAGCTCTTCCACTTTCCACTAACATCCTCTTTGTTCTAGACTACAATCTAGGATTCACTGTTTTTTCAGTGATCCTGTCTCCCTAGGTGTGCGTGCGTGCGTGCACGTGTGTATGTGGCTCAGTCCTGTCTGACTCTGCAACCCCATGTGCTGTAGTCTGCCAGAATCCTCTGTCCATGGAACTCTCCAGGCACAGATACTAGCCTGTCCATAGAACTCTCCAGGCAAGGATAATGGAGTGGGTTGCCATTTCCTCCTCCAGATCTTCCCAACCCAGGGACTGAACCTGGGTCTTCCTTACAGCAGGCAGATTCTTTACCATCTGAGCCACTACAGACGGAAGTTAAATTCTTTTTCATGACCCTGGCACTTAGGAAGAGACTGGTTAGTTATTACATAGAATACCTCTCAACGTGTGTCTGGTGTTTCATTCATGACTAGGTCGAGCTTGTAGGTTTGGATGTCTCATCACATCGTATCAGAAGTTACATGTTATCAATGATTTATAACACCAGTAAGATTAACCATAATCATCTGGCTAAGGTAGTATCTGCCAGGTTTCTCTACTCCAAAGTTACTTATTTTCCCTTTCCAATGTTCTATTTGGAAGCAAATTCAATTAGTCCAGCCCACAAGAGAGGAAAGGCTACTTAAACTCTGAGGCTTCTTCCCTGGTGTCTCAATGGTAAAGAACCCACAACGCGGAGACGCAGGTTTGATCCCTGGGTCAGACCCCCTGAAGAAGGAAATAGCAACCCACTCCAGTATTCTTACCTGGAAAATTTGGTTGACAGAGAAGTCTGGTGGGCTACAGTCCATGGAGTCACAAAAGAGTTGGACACAACTTAGCAACTAAACAATGCTTCAACTCTATTTCTTCCTGAAGAGGGGAGTAGCTACATATATTATTTATTTGGAATTCTTCTGTAGCAAACAGCTGTAAATTCCCCCCAATTCATTTTATGCAGCTTACAAAAATTTTAGGTTAGTTCAGTAAGTAAATCACTTATTCAATCATTTATACCAGTACCACCAATGGATATTTATTTTACATTAGGTTATAATCCAATTGTTTTGGTTCTGGCCCTTGGGAGCTCTTTCAGTTGGTTCTTGTGTTCTTTTCCTGTGATGTCACCTTTTTAATTCTGATAAAATATACATAAAATTCACAGAAATATGGAATGCTTCACCAATCTGCATTTTATCCTTGTACAAGGGCCATGAAAATCTCTGTACTCTTCCAATTTTAGTGTATGTGTTGTTGAAGTAAGCACCCTTTGGTTTTTTGAATTGAATTCTGATACTACAAGACACTTTAAGATTATTTTGTTTTCCATAACCCATCCCTAGACTCAGCCATTTCTCCAGGCTCCTTTTATTAGAATATCAGAAAGCAGGATCTGAGTGCTGGTTTATTTTTAGTTGGTTTTAATAACTCACTTTATAAACTGTTCCACTGTTGTAACTGATTGCAAAAGATGTAAACTTCTATAATGAAAATTAAATGTGTCTATTTTCCATTAAAATCTATTATTCAAAAACTTATGTTTAAACTTCAAATTTTTGAAGATTTACTAAAATTTCCCAAAGTTGTACTCTAACCAAAAACGTTTTTGCATTTTAAATATTTTAGGGAAGCTTTATTCATTTCTCAGAGTATGTCCATTATGGAATGCACTCCTTTATCCTATTTAGTGCTTCTAACCCTTAATTTGGTCTCATTTGTGCTAAAATTCTACTCATGCTTTCCTTTTGTTTGCATCTATAACTTATTTTTAATTGGAGGATAATTGTTTTCTAATAGTCTGTTGGTTTCTGCCATATTGTTTGTATCTCTTTTGACTCTAAGAGTCACCCTTTATTTACAAACCATTACTTTAGAAGTAGCTGATTCTTATAAATAGTATGATATAGCTGAGTTTAAACAACAGATTTATCTTTTAATAAATATATTCAACCCTGATCACAATTATTATTGCAGCTGATACTTTTTTTAATGTTTTCCTTTCCTCTTACCTTACGAGTTAGTTGTTTTTTACATTTGTTTCATTCTTTCCTCTTTTTTCCTATTTTTACTGACTTATACAATTACTTTTCTTTCTTTTAAAATTTATTTATTTGGCTGCAATGTGTCTTAGCTGAGGCATATGGGATCTAGTTCCCTGACCAGGGATTGAACCCAGGCTCCCTGCACTGGGATTGCGGAGTCTTGGTCACTGGCCCACCAGGAAGTCCCCACAATTACTTTTCACTCTTTTTTTCCTCCTCTGGTTAATTTAACAAATACAATAGTTACCTTCCCTGTCTCAAGCCTTATTTCAATTGCATACTATGTTCATTAACATGGTATCAAGATTCCAACTATTTCCTCAAGCAAGATATTCTACACACCCCAAAGTCATAAAGATCTTTAAAATCCTTTCACTTCCCCATCCTATCTCATTCAATCCCTCTCCCCAAAAAAGCCATAAGATTCCTTTTACCTATGTCTTTCTACCTAATTCCTAGACTTTGCTGAGCTATTAATAGTTTTGAACAGTCAAAGATTATTACTGATATTCTATCTGGTAAGTGAAACAAGCTTAGCCTCAATTAAATACCACATAAACCATACATAAAACACTATTTTTTAAAAAATCTCAAATATTTATCAGGTAGTAACACTTCTCTACCTAAAATGCACTGAAAGTTTTCAATGAGTGCACCAATGTAACACTCAAACTCTTGAGATTGTCTTACAAAGCCTTTATGATCTAGGGGTTCTAGCTGACCTTACTAAACCAACCCTCATAACATTTTCCCCTTTGCTCCCCAAGTTCCAGGCACAGTGGTCCTTCTTTCTTTCTCTGAACATACCATTCTCATGCCAGCATTAATATCTTAGCACCACCTCCTTCCTATCTGAAGAAGCCATCTCTATGATCACTGCATCTGAGTCTACATTCAGTCCTTGGTTAAATGTTAGCTTTGTAGCTGAGTTTCTCTGAACATCTAAAGAAACCATATTGTCACACTATATCACATCATCCAACATCCAATTGTACTTTTAAACACAGAACTTGTTAGGTGCTTTACTTATTTATTATCAGGTTTTGCCCATCAAGATGTAAACTACAGGAGAACAGAGGTCTTGCCTGTTTTGTTCATCACTGTATTTTTATGCCTAAAACATAGCAGGCACTTGATAAATAGTTAGAAGGAATAAATGTATATAACTAAAAGGCAGTATGTAATTGGAAGTGTATTTATCAGGTCAAACAACTATCTATATATTGCAGTACAAGGATAACAATGTCAAAACTGAACCACTGGTTACCATGCAGCCACCATAAAGGAATTCAAAATATTAGCCTGTGTGAAAGTAATATAATTCAGGCATGGTAAACTAAACATTTACTGATTAGACAGGCTAGCTGGAAGTTCAACACACCTGGATTGTCTATAGTCTGTTTACGGTCCTACTTCCTTTTTAGACCTTTTCTAATGTTTCCATATTCAACCACTTTTCCTCACAGTATGCTTTATTATGTGGCACAAGGCATGTCATTCTTCTCTTCCCTCATTTACTCTTTTTACAAAATTAAGACTGTTGCTCTTCTCCAATAGTTACTCTTCAAAACAAACTTGAGTCAACTGGTTAAATTTCCTAAAGTAACAAAGTCAACAGGATTTCTGACTAAAACTCCATTAAATTTATCTTAAGGAGCAACTCTATCAAATAACCAACAAGGAACCAAATATAAAACAACCAGACATGGGCTAATGGGTAATAAATTATGTATATCTGTAGGACAAGCTATTGTGTGATCATTAAAACTCATTTTTGCTACTGCTGCTGCTGCTAAGTCACTTCAGTCGTGTCCGACTCTGTGCGACCCCATAGACGGCAGCCCACTAGGCTCCTCTGTCTCTGGGATTCTCCAGGCAAGAACACTGGAGTGGATTGCCATTTCCTTCTCCAATGCATGAAAGTGAAAAGTGAGAAGTCGCTCAAGTCATGTTGGACTCTTAGCAACCCCATGGACTGCAGCCTATCAGGCTCCTCTGTCCATGGGATTTAAAAATCATTTTTAGAAGCCAAAATTCAGAATACGCAGCTGTATTTTTACTATGACTCCCTGTTAGATATATTGGTATATTTAAAAGACATAGGAAAAAATATTGTAAAAGAAACATATAAAGATGCTAATGATGTATTTTCTATTTTAAGAACTTAAAAATTATAAAATATTTTATTATAACAGTTGTCTTTTCAAACAAACTCCATATTTAACTAAACATGTCTAGTGTTTCACATATATTCTTTTACTACATTCTTTTCACCTTTGTACCTTTCTGTTATTTCAAAATTCTGTATAATATGAACATACTATTTATAATAAAACATTTTTAAAACTTTTGAAATTACTATGTGCTCATTTCATAATGGGTCACAGTCTATTTATAGAGGGGGGGAAAGTTCTAATATCAGATTAAGTATTCCAGGCTGCTGGTGCCAGCACATACACTGTATTCATAACCCACTGTCCAAGAGTCAGAAAAGAAGTCACTTAAGTCACCAATGTCACTCACAACAAAGAAAAATGGCAGCAATTTTTTTAAGTTTGAAAGCTCTGGACCTTAAAATCATTGTTTATTATTTATTCCAGCTTGGTTTTAAACCTAAAATACACCTCATTGTGCCCAGTATATAGTTTAACCTTCCACAACTCCCTATCTTTCAGTTTATTAGATAAGCTATCCTTTTGTAAAACAATCATTTAGTTCAGTGATTTGTAGTCCTTCATATGTAAGGGATAAAGATCAAAGATTTTCTATTGCTCTTCAAAGGTCAGAAAAAAAGATGTGACTTTGCTTGTAAGAAGAAAGGGGAAAAAGCTTATGTGAAAAAAAACTTCCAGAGTAAAATCTATTGACAGAAAATTTCTCAGCTTAACTCTGACAAAGATAAAATAATATTAGGTAAGAATCCAAAGGATTAATGGACTAAATTGAACCTAACAGTAACAAAGGTGCTAAATAAAGCACTCCAGTGTATTTATGTATTTTGTAAATACCTGCTACGTTATGCTAGTCTCTGACAGTAATGTCGGTACAAAAGACAAAGAATTTCAGTATCTATTAACGATATTTCAAACTTTACACAATGTATGTCACTTTCAAATAATTATCTCATTTGTTCTTCACAAATCTTCAAAATTGGGCAAATATCATTATTCCCATTTTAGAGTTAACTTATATGGTAACACTGGTTACTTAATTCTATACCTTTTGATTCCTATTCCAGTATTATTCCAACAAGACTATAAGCTCCAAGAGGGTAGGGATTTCTGTCTGCTCCTAGAAGAGTGCCTTGGCACATAGAGTCACTAAAACATTTGCTGAATGTATCAGTGAATAAATTTCCACAACAGAAATATGCCTAAGAAGCCAAAACAGTGGGGGAAAAAATCAGTTTAACCCTCCAAAGCTATTGGGAGAAAGAGAATGATCTAAGCTCTATACTATTCTGATAATATAACAATACCTGCATTTTATCTTCTATAACACACAGGAAGGAATGTTTATTTCTATAAAACAACAGTCTGGTTCATGTGTGACTGTATAGTTATTTAATGTATATTCTTCAGCAATTTTATTAAAAACATCTTATTAATGGTCTTCTCTCCAAAATGAGTCACTTATGAGTTAAAAATTTAAAAAACATAAAATCTATATCTGACAAGAAATAATAATTTACTCAAAGAGAAATAGAATAAATGTTCTTTTCCAGGAGATAGGTAATAAAATATCTGTACAACCCATTCATTTAAACATATAAAAACTGTGAGGTATTTCAGAATTATAAAATAATATGCCTAAATCTTTTGCTGACAGAATCACCTTTATAGCTCAGAAACTTGGTGTTCATTAAGATGGAATATACAGCATTCTATAAAACACTGTAAGTTGTCCTCTTTGCTTCCTCTACAACTTTAAACATAAGTATAGAGTCAAAGTCACACAATTAAAGTACTGAATGTCCTTTCTTTTGACTGTCACCAATGACACAAAAGTATTGGCTTAGTACAAGGGTTGTTTACCTGTTTTGGGAGGGGAGAATTCATAAAAGGTTCCTGAGATTCAGGGAAGCAAGAAAAGAAGATACGCGCATGCACACAAATTCCCACATAAACACACTGAGGAGAGAGCTCGTCACAAAGGTATTTGCTTCAAAACAACTACAATCATTGCACTACTCAAAGAAAAGTGTTCTTTTCTTAAAAACTTGCTTCTGTTATTTTCGTTACATTACTCAACATTTCTGCTAAAGGATGATGTGTCTGCTAGAATTGTTACAAAGGGAACAAAGAAAGATCATAACATTCTGTCACAAAATTTTGGGTCAGAATAGAGTTTTAACTCCAAGGTTAAGGTATTCTACTCAATTTTTCACCTCACTCTAATACAGCATAAGCAAAAATATTATCACTAAAATACAAGAAGAAATATTTATAATACGTAACTAAAAATAATTTTACTACTAAGATCCTGAAATACTTTATTTAAAATAGTTACACATCAGTATAAATATATAATAATCATTCATGGAAAAATATATGTTGAGAATTATGGTGAAATATTACTCACGTAAATCAAATATCATGTTGTGCTATGTTTCCTTTCATTAAAATAATTAATAAGTTTAATGATGAACTCTAATTCAGTGATTTTTCAAAGCATATAAATGATATTTTATTGTTGTATCCATGCTCTAATTTCATCAATATTAAGCTTACCTTTCCTTTTGGTCCAGACTGCTTAAAACATGAAAAAGAAAAAAAATGTAAGAGGCAGACCTCATTTTTGATATATCACTATAGTTTTTAGTAAGTGCAGTCAATAAGGCAAAACTATGATTTACTTGTTTTAAATACATCATATATGTTATATAGTAGTGCTTTCAATCCTCTCAGGTATGTAAATTGGTTTTCAATTTTTGTCAGTACAGAAATTAATTTATATCTAAACATATTTAAAGAAGAAAAAAGGATGTATAAAGATCAAAAAATACTTAAAAGAGCTTTATTTAATGATACAACATTTTAGGACACGTGTTATTTAGACTGGTTACAGCAATAGTCTCCAAGGAACAAAACAATTTTCTAAAAGCTATACAATTTTTAGAGGTCCCAATTCTGTTATCAGGAGTGATTACAGTAGTCCCTTGGTTATCTGTATGGGATGGGTTCTAGGACCCCATGCAGATACCAGAACAGTGGGTGTTCATGTCCCTTACATAAAAGGTATAGTGTTTCATCCCATATACAGCAAATCATTTCTAAATTACTTATAGCACCTAATACAATGTAAAATGTTATATAAACAGTTGCAAGCACTAGCAAATTCAAGTTTTGGTTTTTGGAACTTTCTGGAATTTTTTCCTTGAATATTTTTTAATCTGTGATTGGTTGTATCCACAGATGTGCAACCTCCAGATACAGAAGTCTGACTGTATTTGCTTCTGAGCAAAAAAAAGAAAATAAAAATTTAAGGTTGAAACTTTTCCACAAAAGCTTTATATTAAATACAAGTATACTATATGGCTGGAGACACTAGAAAAAATCCTGGGACTTAAAATCGTGGCCTCTAATCAAAAGTTCAAAGTATAAAAGGGCCAACCTTTTCCACAGTTCATGGAAAATTTAAAAAGCTATCAACATCAATTACTCAAGGGTTTTTATACAACTCTCAATTTAGAATAAGAGTCACATTCTGCAATTATTCCTATTACAAAGAAAACTAAATATTCAGAACTGTAAGCAAAACGTAGTTAACAAAAATCTCAAGTCCCCATATTAACTCCTGAATTCCTATATGTGAAGCATACAAGTAAAATATCCATTCAGTCCTGGCAAATTAAGAAAAAATAATATGGTAAGTTGGTTTTACATAAACAACATTGAAAAGAAACACTTATCTCTTTAAAAAAAAATTTTAACGATAAGGAAAAGAATTATTACAAACTTACATGAATACCATATTTGACATTTTACCTTTGTTATTTAAAAAATGTGATAATCTGTATAAGATAAATTTATATTGGACAAATGACAGAAAAATGAAGGAAAATTATCTGTCATAAACCTATTCAAGTGAAACACAGTATAAACATAAAAGCTCAATCTGTCTGTCCTTATGTATTTATTTCTTATGGTGTTGCATTTTTAGGAAAAGTAAAATGAAAACCAAAACTTAGGCATTAACACCTAATCTAGTCATTTCCTACTCTATACTGTTGTGCCCAGAGTTCTCACTGTTGTGAAAAGAGTTCAGTACCACAGACAGTAAAAGAAAGAGGTAGAAGACACAGTAGAAATGGGCTTGGTTCTTTCCAATAAACCAAAGGAGTTAGGAAGAAAACAAAACCCAAAAAAATATATACATTCATGGTCACGTCTCTTACACTTGAAAAAAATGCATTTTCTATGATATTTAACTTATGAGTTATGGTAGTTTTCCAATACTCCTCACCCTAATATGTGTTTATTATCAAGCCCTGCCATAGAAGAGCTTATATACTGAAAGAAAGAGAGAGAGAAAGAAAGAATAAAAGAAGCAATAAAGCTTTTAAAAAAAATGAGACAGGAAGCCATTATTGGTAGTTTAAGACTTTGGAAAACTTGATTTAATGTTCCTTTTGGACTACTGCTCTTAAAATTTAGAAAGAAAACAAGCTGATTGATTCTGGTATCTATGACTTGATTTTGGACTTCCATTTGGTCAAAGTGGTACTTTTCATTATACTGAAATCTTGCTTATTCCAGGAGCCCATTTTCCCATTTATGAATTATATATGCTTTTGTAAACATTCATGTTCCCCTAGAGTTCTTTTAAGTTTTCTATCTAGCCTTAAAAAAAAAAGCCGAAAATGTAAACAAAACATAAATCAATAAATAAGCTCTTTTTCCAAGTCTGGTTAAAGTTAGGAGTAGAGATGATACAGTTATAAAGATTTTTAATTTTCTGCATTTCATTTTTTTTCTATACTATCTCCATCACTATTAGTATATAAACAACCTACCTTTTAAATATGAATTAACATTTGGAATAGCAATAAGAAACCAGACTGCACCCATAATATCCTCCAAATAGTACTTAATCTTACAAATTATTCAAAATGCAGGTCTGATTTACTTAAAAGACAAGATACACCACTCACCCCAGGAGGCATCGATTATGTGTGTGAATTACCAAGTAGTGATACTGTCTTTAATTTCAAATGCAGAGGTGAGAAAATAAGAAAAATTAGGTGAAACTGTAAAAGCCAGTGTGCTTTTACACATCTGAGGCCTGACAATTGTGCCAACATTACACTAATTAAAACCAAAAGTTTGCTAGCTATCATCTTGGGTGAAGGTTTTTTTCATGTCCACTGAAGATGTGGTTCCTACCCCATGGAGTGTTCTCTTATAGCTAAAACACTCAAAAGCTTCTTTAATACTTCCTTTGTGAATTTTTCACTGCTATAAATAGTACTACACATACTTTGCATATTGCTACACTGTACTCACCAGGTAAACATTTGCTTACTTGTTACTCTGTCTTCTACCCTAACCAAACTTGAGCTTCAAGGAAAAAACTCATACTTATCTTTGGCTACTTTGTACCTGTGTATGCAGGTACACGTATGTAGCATCCTGCATGCTTAATCGTGCTCCACTCTTTGCAACCCTTTGGACTCTAGCCCACCAGGCTCCTCTGTCCATGGGATTTTCCAGGCAAGAATACTGGAGTGGGTTGCCGTTTTCTCCTCCAGGGGATCTTCCCAACCCAGGGAATGAACCTGCGTCCCCTGTGTCTCCTGCACTGCAGGTGGACTCTTTACCCACTGAGCCATAGGTATGTAGCATAAAATCACCAAAACTTTTGAAGGAAGGAAACTGGGAAAACTCTCAGTGACTGGTGTTTGCAAGTCAAAATCTTTTTAATGACAGTCACACTGCAGTAGCACTAAGAAATATTTATTCTACGAGAGACAAACATAAGGAGAATCTGTCCTGTAGACATGACACATCACAATTTTCCTTAATGCCACTACCTGTCCTTCACTTGTATTTTCACTCAGGGTTGTTTTTTAGGTACAAATTATATCAGGTTTTTTATTTTTCTAAGAAATTATTTTACTAACAAATACCACTCTTATTAACAGAAACTAATTTTTTATACAGAGGTGTAATGTAGAAGGTAATGTATACCTTATACATGGCAAGGTGTAAGAGGTGTAATGACATAGAATTAAAAAAAAACAAGCCAATTCCCAAACTGAAATCAATTTTTAACATTACCAATGAAGAAAGGCGAAATGGGGAGAATAAGGCATAGTGTAAATAATTCTAAACTAACAGATAACTTCTAAACCAGTGATAATTTTGGTTGTAGAATATATCACTTGATTATAAATTAGTATTTCAACTTATACCTCATTTTCAGAATAGAAAGTAGATTTTTCACAGTGATGAATTATACCAATGTGATCAGTATATGAGAAACAATGTGTCTATATCCTTCTAAACTTCTTCCTTCCCCTTAATTACTTCCCTTTTATTGTTTCTTCTCATGTTGTGCTACGTGGAGGCCACAGAGCTTGATGTGTAAGGCAAGTCAATTTTTTGGTATATATAGTAATTTGTCCATTTTTTTTAGCTGAATTTCTAAAACATCTTACATTGAAACTATGAAAAATATTCAGGCAAAGAGAAGATTTTCTTATTCTGCTAAAGTATGAGAAATTTTTAAGGTTTTTAAGTTGAAACTGTATGTTATAGCAAATACAGCAAGGTTAAGAGTCAGGACACATTTTCTCAATGAAGAGCAGTCTAGATCAGGAGTCTAAAAACTGAAGAAAAACATCTAGTACATATTTTAAAATGAACATCTAGCCATATTAAAAAGAACCTTTAAGTTTTACTAGCTCTAAAAATTTAATGCAACTATTCAAAATGCAAGAAATAAAGAGACAAATTATTTTGTAATTGTTGGAGCCTAAAAAATTTTTTGTCAGCTGAAATTGACTAAGAACTGAAATTCAACTGAAACTTCATTACCATCCGAAAATGGTTATGAAAAACCTCAAAAGCATTTAAGAACATCAAACATCACACTATCCCTTGCACTGTATTTCAACATTCAAGTACTACTTTCATGATCAATGAGAACAGTCATACTTATGAAAACACAGAAATTTCTCATTTAAAACTAACAATGTGATTTACTTTGATACTATGAAATCCTATAAACCTTCCAAAGAAAGTAAAGTACTAACTATAGTTTTACTCATCAGAACTAAACTACCAGCTGAAGACTTCTCTGTTAAATGTAAAAATCAGCTTAATTTAACGGGAATATAATCCAACAGAATGGCTTTTACTTAAAATATCTCTATTAACAGACTGCGATTTATTTAAAAGTAGATATAAAATAATAAAATTGTAGGGCATGAATTATATCAGAAACATGAGTATCTCTTTAGAGACAAGGGAAACAGTGAAGTTCTAGAAAGTAAGAAAAAAAGGTTCTTTTAAAAAAAAAGGCAGTGACCAACTCTTACTAAAGAGGATGATAAGTACATACTGCTGCTGCTGCTGCTAAGTTGCTTTAGTCGTGTCCGACTCTGTGCGACCCCATAGACAGGCAGCCCACCAGGCTCCCCCATCCCTGGGATTCTCCAGGCAAGAACATTAGAGTGGGTTGCCATTGCCTTCTCCAATGCATGAAAGTGAAAAGTCAAAGTGTGTCCGACTCTTAGCCACCTCATGGACTATATACTAAACAATGGGAATTAGAATCCTTACCTTTGGGCTGCTGTTTTTACTACTGCTATCTGTGCATTAGCATGAGGAAAACGTCTTACAGTTCCAGAGCATAATGATGTATTTTGTGTATTTTCACTGCAGAGTCAAGAACAAAGAATAAAGTAAACAGGGGAAAATTATATATACATAAGAAAAATACATCCTTTAAAATCTGAGAACACACAAGAAACTTAATCACTTATAAGAACTTTTTTATACATAAACCCACTGCCTATGTTAAGTTTTCCAATAGTTTCCACTTTCTGAATTTGTCTCCAAAATGTTTCCAATCCAGTTTATTAAAGAAGGTAAAGAGTAGAATGTACACAGAAATGAGGGATCCTAAACGTATATTTCACACTGTAATATTTCCTGTAAATTAATCCAGATATATTTCTTCTTATTCTCTATTTAGGAATATCCATTGAGGGGAAAAAAGCTTTTAAACTATATACTATGAATATACAAAGCTTTCTTATGTGCCAAAATAATAATAAGTGTTAATTATAAAATAAATTAAAAGTGCTAAATTCTACTTTTGACTCTCCACTAACTTGAAAATTAGTTAGCCTTTATGTTTCTCAATTGACTATAAACTGAGAAAGTAAAAATAAAACAGTGATTTCAATCCTATTTCTGGGATATGCAATAGACCAATCATATCAGTAACAGTGGTTCACTATGACAATTAGGAAAGATGAATGATATCTAGATGAAATTGGAATAAGAAATCTTAAGGAAAAAAAAAAAGAAAGAAAATAAAAGGAGTCCCTCATTGAGAGTTTTGCCAAGAGAACTCACTGGTCACAGCAAACATACTCTTCAAACAACACAAGAGAAGACTCTACACATGGACATCACCAGATGGTCAATATCGAAATCAGACTGATTTTATTCTTTGTAGCCGAAGATGGAGAAACTCTATATAATAGTCAGCAAATACAAGATCTGGAGCTGACTGTGGCTCAAATCATGCACTCTTTTATTGCAAAATTCAGACTTAAAGTAGATAGAGAAAACCACTAGGTCATTCAGGTATGATCTAAGTCAAATCCATTACGATTACACAGTGGAAGTGACAAACAGATTCAACAGATTAGATCTGATAAAGGACCTTAAGAACTATGGACAGAGTTAACAACACTGTGGCAACCAAAATCATGCCCACAAAAAAGAAATACAAGAAGACAAGATGGTTTTCTGAGGAGGCCATGCAAATACATGAGAAAGGAGAAGAAAAAGGCAAAAAATGAAGGAAAAGATATACCCAACTGAATGCAGTTTGAGAGATAAGAAAGCCTTCTTAAGTGAACAATGCAAAGAAACAGAGGAAAACAATAGAAAGACTAGAGATGTTTTCAAGAAAATTAGAGATACCAAAGGAACAGTTCATGCAAAGATGGGCTCAATAAAGGACAGAAATGGTAAGGATCTAATAGAAGCAGAAGAGATTAAGACTAAGAAGACATGGCAACAATACACAGAAGAACTGTACAAAAAAGGTCTTAATAACAAAGATAAGCATGATGGTGTGATCACTTACCTAGAGCCAGACATCCAGGAGTGTAAAAGTCAAGTGAGCCTTAGGAAGCATTACTAAGAATAAAGCTAGTGGAGGTGATGGAATTCCAGTTGAGCTATTTCAAATCCTAAAAGATGATGCTATGAAAGTGATGCACTCAACATGCCAGCAAATTTGGAAAACTCAGCAGTGGCCACAGGACAGGAAAAGGTCAGTTTTATTCCAATCTCAAAGAATGTTCAAACTATACCATACAACTGCACTCATTTCACACACTAGCAAGGTAAGGCTAAAAGTCCTTCAAGCTAGGCTTCAACAGTACGTGAACCAAGAACTTCCAGATGTATAAGCTGGATGTAGAAAAGCAGAGGAACCAGAGATCACAAACTGCCAACAACTGCTGGATCACAGAAAAAGCAAGAAAATTTCAGAAAAACACCTACTTCTGCTTCACTGACTACTCTAAAGCTTTGACTGTGTGGATCACAACAAACTGTGGAAAATTCGTCAAGAGATGGGAATACCAGACCACCTTATCTACCTCTTGAGAAACCTGTATGCAGGTCTAGAAACAACAGATAGAACCAGACTTGGAACAATGGACTGGTTCAAAATGGGCAAAGGAATATGTCAGGCTGTGTATTGTCACCCTGCTTATTTAACGTAAATGCAGAGTCCATCAAGCAAAATGCTGAGGTGGATGAAAGCACAAGTTGGAATCAACATTGCTGGGAGAAATATCAATAACCTCACACACCACCCTAATGGCAGAAAGCAAAGAGGAATGAAAGAGACTCTTGATGAAGATGAAAGAAGAGGGTGAAAAGCTGGCTTAAAACTCAACATTCAGAAAATTAAGATTATGGCATCTGCTCCCACCACTTCATGGCAAATAGAAGGGGGAAGAAAGGGAAACAGCCCAGACTTTATTTTCTTGGGTTCCAAAATCACTGTGGATGGTGACACTAGCCATGAAATTAAAAGATGCTTGCTCCTTGGAAGAAAAGCTAAGGCAAATTTAGACAGCATATTAAAAAGCAGAGATGTCACGTCACTGACTATTAAAAAGCAGAGATGTCACGTCACTGACAAAGCTTCATCTAGTCAAAGCTACAGTTTTTCCAGTAGTCATGTATGGATGTGAGAGTTGGACTATAAAGAAGGCTGAGCACCAAAGACGACTTGCTTTTGAACTGTGGTGCTGGAGAACTCTTGAGAGTCCCTTGGACTGCAAGGAAATCCAACCAGTCCACCTAAAGGAGATCAGTCCTGAATATTCATTGGAAGGACTGATGCTGAAGCTGACACTCCAATACTTTGGCCACCTGATGCAAAGAATTGACTCATCTGAAAAGACCCTGATGTTGGGAAAGATTGAAAGCTGGAGGAGAAGGGGATGACAGAGATTGAGATGGTTGGATGGCATGACTGACTCAATGGACATGAGTTTGAGTAAACTCCAGGAGTTGGAGATGGACAGGGAGGCCTGGCATGCTGTAGTCCATGAGGTCACAAAGAGTCGGACACGATGGAGTGACTGAACTGACTGACTGATCTTTATGTATACTTAAGTATCTTTATGACTTAAGAGTGAGGAGTTACTTTTTTTAGAAGATCCAAATAGCATGAATCAGAAGGTAAAAACTGATTTATTATATGAAGATGAAAGCTTTCAGGTCAATGAAAGACTGTACAAGCAAAATTAATAGGTAACTATTTGGGAAAAAATATTTGCATTCTTCAAAACCAAAATGGAATTTATCTGTTTTATATATGGAATCCTTCCAAATGCAAGGGAAAATAAGGAAGTATAAATAAGAGTCCCTCGGACAGCAAGAAGATCAAACCAGTCAATCCTAAAGGAAATCAACTCTGAAAATTCACTGGAAGGATTGATGCTGAAGCTGAAGCTCCAATACTTTGGCCACTTGATGCGAGGAGCCAACTCACTGGAAAAGTTCCTGATGCTGGGAAAGATTGAAGGCAGGAGGAGAAGAGGGCAATAGAGGATGAGATGAGTGGATGGCATCACTGACTCAATGGACATGAGTGTGAGCAAACTCCAGGGGATGGGGAAGGACAGGGAGGCGTGGCAATCTGTAGTCCAGGGGTGGCAAAGTGCTGGACACAACTCAGTGGCTGACAGCAGCAGCACTGAGATGATGCTGCTGAGTGTCTCCCAATGGAGGCACGACTTTCAATTTTACAACCAAGATCTTGCTGTTTGAAAGCAAGTTCATTTTATGAAATCCTTGTGTACCAAAATTTTCCTTTCAATATTTTTATTCCAAACCAAGAAATCACTGCAATCCATCCTATTCCCAAAATTCAAAGCAAAGAATTCACACACTAGGGCCATTCTACCTCTTGGCTCTACTGACAAACTGAAAACAAAAGGTACAGGTTGGGCCAATTGACCAAACGTGGCCAATTAGTTTCTGGTGTCAAACCGTTTATCTTTCCTGTAGGGATGTAAAGTAAAGTGCCTATACCTCAATTTCTTATTGTTGCTCAACATGTTAAGTCCAACTGCGTTGCCTTTCAAAGGTTTTAAACCTTCGGTCTTGTTTCGTCTTGCACACGTCTTCCAGGGATCAACAGAACTAGTAGCAACAATTTCAGATTGACGGTTTAACTGTAAAAAGATCCATAGATGTTAGAGTCAGTAAATGACAAATAAGATAATTTATCAACAAATATTTGAAAATCCATTTATTTAAAAAAGTAGTAAAAATATACCAGCTATTGGAAATGGGGGAAAGGGGTGGCAGTGGCACAGACTTAAGAGTATTTCAACTACAGTACTTTTTTTCCCTTAAGCACAACACAAATATGTAGGAACATGGGTATTTATCATATTATTTCCTTTTCATTTCAGCATCATCGAAGAATTTGAAAAAATTATGAAAAAAACAAAAGGGATGAGGGTGGAGCATCTTAAGATAGCTCTTTCTTGAAAGCAAAATATAAACATTTCCCCTGCGTAACAGGCCCTGATGTACCTGTAGGACAGGATGGCCTAATACAGCAGTAAGTTGTCACTGTACAAGGACTATGGCTTTAGCATCAAAATTTCTATATAAACACAGAAACTGAGATAAAGTCTTCATATCTTAATATTTGAAAATATTAATAGAAATATACCAATAACCATCACTTTGCAGTTAAGAAAAAAGTCCCAAGTTCTTAGTACTAGCTTGCCCAAAACAACATTTTAAAAATCACTCTTATCTACTTTCATATTGTTTTTGAAACAGCAGTCTAATATTTTAAATTTTACTTTTTTTTTACAAGAAAATAGTCATAAGAAGATAATCTTCTCTTCACCAATTATTTCCATAGAAACCTAAAAATTTCCTAAAAAGAAAAATGTTTCCCACCAAAAAAAGTCTTTTTGTGAGGAGTTCATTGTGCCAGGACTGTTTTTGTTTTCAGGTATATGTATATTACAAAACCCCCAAAAGACCTATTTTAAACACACTGCTTAACACTTTCTCCTTGAGACAAGTTTCTTACTTCTTAATCTTTCACAGCCATGTACTTTGGACTCCTTCATTTATGATGATGACAGACAAGGCAAGTGGCTAAATCTCCCCTCTACTCTATGAAAACTAGAAAAGCTGGACAAAATCGAAATTTTAAAAAAAGAAACTGTTTGAAGCACCTCGGGGATACCAAGGCAGTGAAGAATTAAGTGACGCTTTTGAACTGTGGTGTTGGAGAAGACTCTTGAGAGTCCCTTGGACTGCAAGGAGATCCAACCAGTCCATCCTAAAGGACATCAGTCCTGGGTGTTCATTGGAAGGACCGATGTTGAAGCTGAAACTCCAATACTCTGGCCACCTGATGTGAAGAAATGACTCATTTGAAAAGACCCTGATGCTGGGAAAGATTGAGGGCAGGAGGAGAAGGGGATGACAGAGGATGAGATGGTTGGATGGCATCACCAACTTGATGGACATGGGTTTGGGTGAATTCTGGGAGTTGGTGATGGACAGGGAGGCCTGGCGTGCTGCGGTACACTGGGTTGCAAAGAGCCGGACACAACTGAGTGACTGAACTGAACTAACAAGAAACTCAGAGATCTAAGCCCAGACTTATATTTTCCCGAGACACCTGCTGTCTCCAAAAGATGCAACTTCTGGAGCTGCAGAAGATGAGAGGCTGAGAAGATAAGCTGAACACCCAGCAGAGTCAGAGAGCTGGGGAGACAAAAGTATAGTTCAACATCCACTAAGTATGGACTGCTTCTTAAAACATCTCAAAATCTGAATGAGGATATATGAATAAGGGTGAATTAAGGGTGAGTTCGGAGAAGGCAACGGCACCCCACTCCAGTACCCTTGCCTGGAAAATCCCATGGGCAGAGGAGCCTGGTGGGCTGCAGTCCATGGGGTTGCGAAGAGTCGGACACGACTGAGTGACTTCACTTTCACTTTTCACTTTCATGCACGGGAGAAGGAAATGGCAACCCACTCCAGTGTTCTTGCCTGGAGAATCCCAGGGACAGGGGAGCCTGGTGGGCTGCTGTCTATGGGGTCACATAGAGTAGGACACAACTGAAGCGACTTAGCAGCAGCAACAGCAAGGGTGAATTACAACTATAAATCCAGCTTCCATTCATCTCAATCTCCAGTTCAAGTTTAGATTCTAGAGTAAATCTAGATGAATTACCTGGATGGTTTGTTAAAACAAACTGCTGTGTCCAACCCTTACAGTTTTTCTGATTCAGTAGGTTTGGGATGAGCCAGAGAATATGCATTTCTAACAAGTCCCCAGGTTTCCCAGATACTGCTGAAAAGGGAACTACACAGCTAATGAGCCTCTGAGCCACAAATGCTGAAGCCTGTAGGCCCCAGAGCAGTGGCAACTACTAAGCCTATGGGCTGCAACTACCGGTTCCGTGTGCCTAGAGCCTGTGCTCGGCAACTAGGGAAGTCACTGCAGTGACAAGTCTGAGCACCTCAATGAGGAGCGGCCCTCACTCACCGCAGCTAGAGAAAGGCCCTGTGCAGCAATGAAGACCCAGCACAGCTGAAAATAAACACACACAGCAGTGTGCACGCGCCAAGAAAAATTCTGAGACATTTCCATTATAGGCTAACCATTTAATTTCACCCCTCCACATACAGATAATTACAACAAATAAATGACTGCTTATGGCATTTGGCTTCTGAGGTGGTGGCTCAGTGGTAAATAACCTGCCTGCCAATGCAGGAGACTGAGGAGATGTGGGCTCAATCCCTGGGTTCAGGAAGATCCCTTGGAGGGGGAAATGGCAACCCACTCCAGTATTCTTCCCAGGATAACCCCATGGACAGAGGAACCTTCTGAGCTACAGCCCACAGGGTCTCAAAGAGTCAGACACAACTGAGCACACACACACACATAGACAGGCATTATGATAATTACTATATACTCAATATCTTACTTCATCTGCATATTTTCTACATTTCAGTAGTTCTTCAGACTGGGATTCAGAAGCTACACCTAAAACATCAGGCAAATTACTTGACGCTACTGAACTGAATGACAGGATTAATATGCTCAAATTTCCCTCTTCAGTTCTCTTTCTCCAACAAAATCTCTTCACCATGTATCACGTAAACTTTATGGGAACTCTGTTCCTAGGTTATTAAAGATCACTGAGCTTAGAAAGCAAAGTAACCTGTCTAAACTAGTTTGAACAAAGTATTGACCTGACAACAAACCCTATGCTTCCCCACACTACACTGCATCTAAGAAGTTTTTATAGTGTTACTTGCAGAAATGTGGGCTTCCCTAGTGGCTCAGACGATAAAGAATCTGCCTGCAATGCAGGAGACCCGGGTTTGATTCCTGGATTGGAAAGATCCCCTGGAGAAGGGAATGGCTACCCACTCCAGTATTGTTGCCTGGAGAATCCATGGACAGAGGAGCCTGGTAGGCTATAGTCCAAGGGGTCACACAGAGTCAGACATGACTAAGCAACTTTAACTTCATTTCATTTTGCAGAAATATAAATACTATAAATTATGGAAATATAATTATAGGTATTAATTCTTAACCAGAAGAGACAAACCCAAACTATGATATTCCAAGATAACACTCAAAATCATAAGATCTCAAAATCAAAGGAATAAAAATTTCTTTATATGTTAATAAATATAGAAAGCTAATCCTAAGATAAAAAATTATCTTAATATACAGGCACTTAACTCAGCAAATTCAACCATCTTTCTTGACTAAGTGCTAAAACATTTTCAAATTTCCTTTTTAAGAAAATATTTAGGCACAGTAATAGACAACTCAAAGTTCATCATTAAAGCACGATTTGCATAAGACAAATTCTTAAATTTCCCATTTCTGCTACCAATAGGTTACTAACAAAAGCTATATACAGTCAGCAATAAGACAAATAGTACTTTCAGTTTTGCAGATAACTCATGAAAAACATTTAGTTTATTGTTAAATTGCCTCAGGAAAGGGCCCTTACTATCTGTTACACTTAGAAAGTAGGTTGCAGGGGGTGGGGGCAGGGGGAATGTCACCCCATAGGAGAATCACAGGGTGTAAATTTGTAAAAGATTCTCTTCTCACACAGTTACAATCCTACAGTAGGACAATTAAAGCTGCCAGAAAATTTAGAGATATAATTAAAATACAACATATAAATTATTTTAGATGCATGGCACATCTACTTTTCTTTATGTAATAAATAATTTTTGTTTTCTCTCATTTTACTCATATTCTTGGTAATCTACATCAAATTATTGGGAGAAAAGGGTAAACAAGTAAAGTTCGAGCTATTTATGACCATCTCATGGATTAGAGTACTACTATTATTCAGTCTAAAAGTGGAAGTGAAAGTTGCTCAGCCCTGTGTGACTCTGCAACCCATGGACTATACTATACAATCCATGGAATTCCCCAGGCTAGAATACTGGACTGGGTAGTCTAGCCCTTCTCCAGGGGATCTTCCCGAGCCAGGAACTGAACCAGGGTCTCCTGCACTGCAGGACGATTCTTTACCAACTGAGCTATGCAGGAAGCCCCAATTCAGTCTAAAGGCACCCCCCAAAACTTTAATTTTCTTTCCCTCTAACCCTCAGTTTCCAGATGGCACTAGTGGCAAAGAACCCACTTGCCAATGCAGAGATGGTAAGAGACATGGGTTTGATTCCTGGGTCTGCAAGATCCCCTGGAGGAGAGCATGGCAACCCACTCCAGTATTTTTGCCTGGAGAAGCCCATGGACAGAGGAGGCTAGCAGGCTACAGTTCACAGGTCGCAAAGAGTCCACATGAAAAGCCCTACGTGGATTACAAAGTCTCAGAATTCTCATAACCATCCTATAGTTATATGCAGACCTAAAATCTGATATTCTAACTACTTTAATATGGGCTTCCCCGATGGCTCAGTGGTAAAGAATCTGTCTGCAATGTGGGAGAGTTTGATCCCCGGTTCAGGAAGATCCCCTAGAGGAGGAAACGGCAACCCACTCCCACATTCTTGCCTGGGAAATTCCATGGACAGAAGAGCCTGGCAAGTTATGGTCAATAGGGTTGCAAAGAGTGAGACGCGACTGACCAACTGAACACGCACACACGCACTCTAATTCACAGACCATAGAGACTGTGGGCCAGATCTGGCCTGTGAGTCTTGGTCTGCTAATCCTTGTATTTTAACATTAATCATTAATAACTAATAAGCAGCCAGTTACCAAAATATAAGCTCCACCGGAATAAGAAGCTTGTCTGTTTTGCTCTCCATCATCTAGAACACTGTTAACAATACATATTTTGCTACTGATTATTTCATTGGGACTGCTAAATGTGCAAAAGTTACCAACATGTGTATCTTCCACCCAAGCTTACTGCATATCACAACAATTAAAAAAAAAAAAAAGTATTCAGGAAATTCAGCATCTAAGAATTTCAGAAAATAAGACAGTATAAAGGAATCTATTAAATGATTAAAGACATTAAAATATATGTTAAAGGTTCTGAAATTCTTAAAATTGAAATGGAAACAAATAGTGCAGAAAGAATAAGACACTATGAAAAACATAAAATTTTAAAAGAGAACCAATAGCTCTATAAATTATATTTAAATTGTTTTTAAAAAAAGAAAAATAAATGACTAAACAGCAGATTAGGTATGGCTGAAGATAAAAGTGAACTGGAAGACACAACTGAGGAAACTATATAGAATATGGTACAGCAATGATTTTTTTTTGGCCCTTTATCTTTTTTATTTTACACATAAAATATACATTAAAGGGCATGAAAAAAAAAAAAAAAGATGGTCTAATGATACCTAGCAAAATTAGTTCCAGAAAAAATGAGGAAAGGCAATATCTAGATAATGACCAAAATTTTTTCAGAATAAAAAATATGCATCCTTTATATAAAGAGGCACAATGAAACTTCAGGAATCCAAAGGCAAAGAGATTATTCTATGAAAGAGAGGGGAAGAATACTAAAACACTCTGAACCAAAATAAAGGCTTTCTCCTAATTCTACACTCATTTTCAAATACAGTAAAGGGGCTACATTAGTTTAAACTAATGACCCATAAGGACCTATATATTACCCACACTATTAAAGAGACTTTCTTTTACACAAAGACTTTCTAAGGGACCAACAGATATGGATCATTTTAAGAAAATCAACTCCTACTGTACAACCGTGCTCATTTCACATACTAGCAAGGTAATGCTCAAATCCTTCAAGCAAGGCTTCAGCAGTACATGAACTGAGAAAATTCTACAAGATGGGTTTACAACGGCAGAGAAATCAGAGACTGAACTGCCAACATCCATTGACGCAAGAGAAAGAAAAACATCTACTTCTGCTTCACTGACTACACTAAAGCCTTTGACTCTGTGGATCAAACAAACTGGAAAATTCTCAAAGAGATGGGAGTGCCAGACCACCTTATCTGTCTCCTGAGAAACCTGTATGCAAATCAAGAAGCAACAGTTAGAACTGGACATGGAATAATGGACTGGTTCCAAATTTGGAAAGGAGTACGACAAGGCTGTATGTTGTCATCTTGCTTATTTAACTTATATGCAGAGCATATCATGCGAAATGCCGGACTGGATGAAGCACAAGCTGGAATCAAGATTGCCGGAAGGAATATCAATAACCCTAGATATGCAGAGGACATCACCCTTATGGCAGAAAGAGAAGAAGAACTAAAGAGCTTCTTGATGAAAGTGAAGAGTTAAAAAGCTGGCTTAAAACTCAACATTCAAAAAACGAATATCATAGCACCCAATCCCATCACTTCATGGAAAATAGGAGGAGAAAAAGTGGAAACAGTGACAGACTTTATTTTCTTAGGCTCCAAAATAACTGCAGACGGTAACTGCAGCTATGAAATTAAAAGATGCTTGGTCCTTGGAAGGAAAGCGATGCAAACCTAGACAACATATTAAAAAGCAGAGACATCACTCTGCCAACAAAGGTCCGTACAGGCAAAGTTATGTTCTTTCCAGTAGTCATATACAGATGTGAGACTTGGACCATAAAGAAGGCTGAGCGCCAAGAACTGCTGCTTTTTAACTGTGGTGCTGAACAAAACTCTTGAGAATCTCCTGGACAGCAAGATCAAACCAGTCAATCCTAAAGGAAATCAGTCCTGAATATTCATTGGAAGGACTGATGTTGAAGTTGACACTCCAATACTTTGGCCACCTGATCCAAAGAATTGACTCACTGGAAAAGACCCTGATGCTGGGTAATATTGAAGGCAAAGGGAACAACAGAGGATAAGATGGTCAGATGGCATCACCCACTCAATGAATTTGAGCAAACTCCAGGAGATAGTGAAGGGCAGGGAAGCCGGCATGCCGCAGGCCATAGGGTGGCAAAAAAGTTTGGACACAACTTAGTGACTGAACAACAACCACTGTAACACTTTCTTAAAATTGATTTAAAACACATCGGTAGAAAAGGCATCATGTAATATCTCCTTTCCCATCTTCACTTTCACAGTAAACTTCTTCCACTTTACAAAAGACATAATTCTTATTGTATTAAGAGTCTAAAAACTTCATAAAAAAAATTGTAAATACTGGTATCTGGAACCTCTTTTGGCACTATAGTAGAGTTTCCTATCTTTCCCTGTTTTATATATATTTCTTTTAAAATTGAACCTATAGTTAAAAACAGTATTTTGGACCAACTTAGGATTTTCTTAATATAACTACTTAATATAATGCAAAATGAAAAGTGATGAAAATTTTCATTTAATGACTTTATATCTCTACTTTAGTTATTATCCAAAAAAAGCATTGCCAAGGAAAAAAATCATGTGAGAACAATGAAAAGAAGCCCTCTCCCCCACCCAAAAAATTGAAATTTGCACATTACAACTAGGTAAAAAATTCAGGTCAAAACCAAGGCTGTGTTTTTCTACTACAATTCCATGGTAAAATGTCATCATGAGGAGGGAAATTAACATGTATATTTGAAATAAAAACAGAAAAAAAAATCTACTTATTACAGATCAATAACATATATGATTTAACCGATGGCCTTGTCAAGTAAGTGATGTGAAAGCATTTTCCACAGATCACATGAACTAAATATGCAGTTCCAAAATTTAAGAAAACATACAACAACAAAATATTTTACAAACCATATGGGCAAAGGCCAATTAATAATGAGCAAGATTTCAGTATTTTCAGTTATTTCTGAGATCATCTGGTTAAAACAAAAGGAAGTAACAAGTATAACTACTAGCTACACATACTAGTACTGATAAAGCCTTTTTAATATATTTCCCCCAAATTCAGAAAGACAACAAATCTAAAGGCTGGATTACAAATTATGTTAAGCTTTCAAACTTACATTACATTGCTATTGATTGGTTGCACTGGTTTTTCACTGCAGTGCACAGGATTCCAGTAGAATCCTGGAATTGGCAGCCTCTGGAGCACTCAGGCTCAGCAGTTATGACACAAGCTCTCTGTTGCATCATGCAGGCTTAGTTAGCTGCCCCACATCATGTGGGGTCTTAGTTTTCCAACTGAGGACTGAACAGGAATCCCTGCATTGGAAGGACTGGACCACCAAGGAAGTTTCTGCTATGTGATTTCTGCCATTCAAATCAAAAGGAAAGAACTGAGTGATAAATGCTATAGCAATTATCACTATATCCATCTATTATGTGACCAAGATTTCTCAGCACTCATATCTAAAAAGAACATAAAATTACTGTTGGAAGTTATAGCACAGCAATTAATATTTATGGATACATAAACTAAATGAATAAGGAAAGAAAGCAGCAACGCCATCCATTTTAAGAAATACATTTCCAATATAACTCTACTCAATAAGTTTAACAATTATAAATTACATGTTTATTAGTAATTATAAACATAATTTAATCAGGTAAAAATGAATATTTAACATTTAGTGGCAAGATCACTAAATATTAAATTTCAATAAATGTATACATCTTTTTATTCAGTAAATATATATCTATAAAGTATGATAGAGTAAAATATTTTCAATTGTATAAAAATATATCATATGAAGTTAAAATACATATACAGGGACTTCCCTGGTGGTCTAGTGGCTAAGACTCCATGCTCACAACTCAAGGAGCCCAGGTTTAACCCATGGTCAGGGAACAAGATCCCACATCATGCTGCAGCTAAGAGTTCACATGCCGCAACTAAAGTTCCAGCATGCAGCAATGAAGACCAAAGATCCCATGGGCCTCAACTGAGACTGAGGGAAAAAAGCACAATATGCATTTTCCAACTGTTAAAGAGGAGATGGCATACATATTTTTTACATAGTTGATTTGCAATGTTGTTGTACATGTATTTTTAAAATAGATGATGATGAATATCAAATCTGAACTATCTTTAGAGATCAAGGATACACAGTGTCATGTAAGTTTTATTTTTAAAATATCAACATGTACATCCTCAAAAATGTGTAACAAGGCAAATACTTTATTTAAAAAAGGAGGGGGGACAGGGTATCTGCAAGGAAAAAAAAAAGTGAAAGTGGTTTAGTAGCATCTGATTCTTTGCAACTCCATGGACTATATAGTCCATGGAATTCTCCAGGCCAGAATGCTCTAGCCTTTCCCTTCTTCAGAGGATCTTCCCAACTCAGGGATCGAACCCAGGTCTCCCACATTGCAGGTGGATTCTTTACCAGCCAAGCCAAACCTCGCAAATCAAAAACCTAGACTGAGAAGAACCTCGGCTTATCAACTAACATCTGTGTATCTACAGTACATCTATTCACTGGACTTCTACACAGCAATAAGTAGCAATACTATAGAGCCTATCCCTTCTCCAGCAGATATTCTCAGAAGAGCTTCTCTGAGTTGGCCCAGGAACCAAATCAGGGTCTACTGCATTGCCAGCTGAGCTCTGAGGGAAGCCCCTACTAGCAATAAAACAGATGATAAAGATGTCAGAATGCTTTGCTATGGAGCGATCTTACAGACTACACTACCAAGTAAAAAACCAATGCTGAGAGTTTCTTCAAAAAGGGTGGCATACTCTAATGTTAAAAAAAAAAAAAAAAAAACCAACGGAAGGCTAAGCCATATAATATTTAAAGCAGGTCACCCATGGGTAAGAAGAGAGAAGGGAAAAGAGGGAATCAGGACAAAAGTTAGACTTTTCTAAATAAAATTTCTTTGCAGATTTGACTCTGGAACCATGAAAACATCTTTTGCGTAATTATAAAATACATTAAATTCAAAACATTTTTAAAAAAGCATATCCTCAAAGTAACAAAAAAAAGTTTAAATAAATAAATCAGCATAACTCTCACCCAACTGGTAGAATTATAAACCAAGAAAAAATAATTTCAAGTGTCTTTAAAACACAGTAATTTAAATACACATTTTTACTGAGATAAACCTAGTGAGATATGCCCCAACAAGGAAATAAAAAGACTTTAAATCATTTTATTAGCAACTATATTTGTATTGATATTGTGAAATTATTTGTCTAAAAGGATAAAGCAAGTAAGTTACTAAATTAACATCATTAGGAACCAAGACACGCAATGAAAGAAAAATAGTGTTGTATTTGACAATGTAAGAAAATATCTTTTCTCCAAGGCAGCTGCTGCTGCTGCGTCACTGCAGTCATGTTCAACTCTGTGCGACCCCAAAGACGGCAGCCCACTAGGCTCTCCAGTCCCTGGGATTCTCCAGGCAAGAACACTGGAGTGGGTTGCCATTTCCTTCTCCAATGCATGAAAGTGAAAAGTGAAAGTAAAGTCGTTTAGTCGTGTCAGACTCTTCGAAACCCCATGGACTACAGCCTACCAGACTCCTCCATCCATGGGATTCTCCAGGCAAGAGTACTAACCACCAAAAGTGAAGACAAAAAATTAGCAGAAAAAAACTAGTTTAAATTACTAATAACTATTATTAGTATTAGAGTAGTGGGCTAGTTTCTCTAAAATACCATTATTTTGTCAAATCTAAGAAACCATTATAAGATACATTATTATTGTCTATACTAATGCACAAACATTTTTAACTCAACAAGAGGCATCCAGTTAGATTTCAGAGATGTCAAAAATATGGGAAAATGTGTCTGAGACTCAACATAAAAATAAGTTCTACAAATCAATAGTATTCCAAAGACCAAATGGAAAAATGGGCAAAAGATATCAAGTAACAATTATCAAAAGGGAAATAAATGGATTATACGTATTATGAGTGAGGTATTCAAACCACACTCAAAAGAAATACAAAGTAAGACTACACTGAGATACTATTTTTTATTGCAAAGATCAAAAGGATGATAATATTGCTAAAGTGTGAGGGAACAGGCATGCTTGGACATTCCTGGTGATAGTCTAAATCAAGTATAACAAAATTAGAAATGCACCTGTCCTGATACAGCAGCTCTACTTCTAGAAATTTATCCTGCAGATATACTGAAAATGTGCAAAATAACCCATATAGAGGCTAGTTTATGCAACATTATTTTAACTGGGGGAAGAAGGCTGATAGATCCTTCCATATGTTGGTGATGGATAACAGCAGTATATCATACACTGGAATACTATGCACCTACTGAAAAGAATGCTGCTGCTGCTGCTCCTAAGTCACTTCAGTCGTGTCCAACTCTGTGCGACCCCATAGACGGCATCCCACCAGGCTCCCCCGTCCCTGGGATTCTCCAGACAATAACACTGGAGTGGGTTGCCATTTCCTTCTCAAATGCATGAAAGTGAAAAGTGAAAGTGAAGTCACTCAGTCATATCCAACTCTTAGTGACCCCATCGACTGCAGCCCACTAGGCTCCTCCGTCCATAGGATTTTCCAGGCAAGAGTACTAGAGTGGGTGCCATTGTCTTCTCAGACTGAAAGGAATGAGAGTGATTTTAATGGACTCTTATGGTTGGTCTCTTAAGATATATTAATTTTACAAAGTAAGATTACAAACAGTGTGTATAATATACTACTGGCAGAGAAAGAGTAAGAAAGTAGGATGAGAATACAGATTTCTTTGTGATAAATAAAATATCTCTGATGAGATAAACAAGAAGCTAGGAATACCATTTGTATCTGGGATGGGAAAGTGGGTGGCTTGGACTTACAATCAAAAATACAAATCTTCTGATGTATTAGTTTTTAGTATATAACATAAAAAAAAATTTTAAAGCAACACTTGCCTTTTTTCCTCTTGAGGTTTCAGAATCCTCATCTTCATCTATACTGAGTAGATTTGCCTCACTACATAGAAAATAAGGGGGAAAAATTTTAAGTGACAATTACAACTCATATATTAAATTCAGAAATTTTATTCTCCTTGTTCACCTAATACAGAGATCAGCAAACTTTCTGTAAAGGGCCAGAGACTAAATATTTTAGACTTCTGCAATTTGCAACTGAAGTACGAAAGCAGCCACAGACTAAACGTGTGGCTGTGCTCCAAAAAAACTATAGCAAAACCCAATATGGGCCACGCTGGGCCCACTGCCACTGTTTACTGACCTCTGCCATAAACGAATACATAGCTTTTGTTTTCATCTTACCTATAGATTTCATCTACTTTCATTCATTTTTCCTTTCTGTCTTGGATTTCAAATTAGGGGGAAAGGACTCAAAGCAGAAGTAAAGAAACATACTGTTAAGAAAATCTTAGTTGATGAAAAAAAGTAATTTCAATGGTATTAACCCAATAAAATTGTTATACCTCTACCGTTCTGAGAAATATCAAACCTTCACTGAGAATTATTGACCTCAGATTCTAAAAGACCAGAATGATGTATCTATTAACAGTCCATGTTAATATGAACACAATGATAAACCAACTGTAATTTATAAGAAAAAGCATATAGAACAGGAAGCACCTTAAAAGACACATTTTTATACATGACAAATATTCTATCAAATAAGGCAAAATAAATCCTTCTGAAGACAACTCTGCTAAACTGTTTTTAGTTAAAATCTTAGCTATTATAATGAAGATGTAAAATGTTTCAATATTGCTTGTATACAACTTTTTAAATGCTCTCCAACAAACATTTTACAAAAATGTTTAAAAAGTGGTATATTTCTTAACATTTAAAGGTGGTCTACTTAATTTCCGATTTAATGCCAATTTCTCAAAATAACACCTAAGCAACAAACATCTATAATAAAAAATAATCAGAAATAAAAAGAAAGAAGACCATAAAATGCCAATTTTGAGTGAGAAACTTACTGGTCCAAATTTCTCCTTCAAATAAAACTTAACTTCAAATTCAACATCTCACAGGTGAAGGCACCTAAAGCGGTAATGATGAGTGGAGCTGTTGCCCAGACAGAAGAAAAGAACCTACAATACTTAGCCAATGTACTCTGAAAGACTTCTTACATAAAATTTCTAAAAAATACTTGCAGTTTTGGTAGAACTTAAGTGTATATATTTATGTGTCTCTTAATTTGCTATTTGTTCTGGCCAGCAGAAACCAGATCAATAACCAAGAAACTAATACAATGCTAAATTTGTAATACAAATCTCATGACATTCAAAAGGTTGTATGAAAGCCATTTAAAAATTTACATCAGTGACTCCAAGTACATTAACAGAGTATAATGAACGCTTCACTTAACTTCTGTCTGGGTCAACACCTGTGTTTAGCATTTATACGGTTTCTGCTTTCTCTGGTAGCAATCTATGATGAACATGGTTGGGGACGGAGTAAGGGGTTGGGGGGAATTTCAACTGCAAAGGCAGACACTAAACTTTCTTACAAACTTCAGGAATCGTAATCTGGGTTCATTCACTCCTGGTAAATGGTGGCTTTTCTTATCACTACCTGAACAAAGTGCCATATTAAAAAAAAATAATAATGTCTTTAATAGGAAATCCACAATATGGTCAACTTTTAATTATAAGATTACCTGTATAATATGTACATATTTATACATTGCAAAAGATGAAATATAACCACATAATTATTTACCAATAAAACAATTGCATTTTCTTTCCTTAATACTACTGTAAGTCAATGTTTTCTAAGAATATCATACCCTTAAAAATATTTGCATGGAATATAAATTGTTTTTCTAATGAAAAGTTTCATTCTTATAAAATATCTGAGGGGTAAAAAAAATTCTTACTCTTTATCTGTATCTCCTTCACTTTCTTCTCCATGATCAAAGCTCCAATTATTTTTAAAACCTCCATCTCTTTTAGATTCTGATCTAGCCAAAGCTGAAATAAAAACAAACTCATATAAGTATTCATTAATAGAACTATTCAATATAAAATAAAATTGAGCATTTGCCAAACTTTGTTTAGTCAAGATTTTCTTTTAATTTGTTTGCCTTTTGCCTACTGCCTCTAAGAGAAAAAGAACACATTAAAATCTGTTCATACACTTGTCCATATGTGTGAATGTGGTACAGAAAAAAGCTCAAATTCAGTAAAGTATAATAAAAAATGTGGACAGGAACGCATGAATATGTATGAAATACATAAAAATCAACCCTGTACCTCCATATTTGATCACTGTTCTAAGAAATTAGTAACTTAATTTGCTTGCCTTATTAATGAGAACTAAATCCAGACCACCAGGCTTTTTGCTACCTCAGCAAACCGTCTCTGTATTTTAACAGAAAAGAAACAAACCAAGGTTTTTTGGGTTAGCATCAGGGAGAGCTCAATGTTCAAAAAAACCTCTCCAAATCAGAACACCAAACATGCTTAACTATGAGATTAAAATCATATAAATGCATGCCTGAAATATCCTGAAGCCATAAACAACTAGAAAGTGGGAACCTGAGAAATTAATGAAGTTCTGAAGGTGGCATTTGTTTTGGAGCCACATAACAAAAACCTGAGGCTTAGAGCTTAGGAAGATCACTTCTGGGGGGCCCAGCAACGTGAAAGGTCAGGCTGAAGACCAGAAGGGCAACAATCCCACTGGCTGAACTAATGCAGAAAATAAAAAACTTACTCAAGAAAGAGACGGGTGGGAGGGGGGATAATCACAATATCATGCTGTTGGTTCTGGGTTCCGGGATTGAATTAAAGACAAACAGGGCTTCCCTGATGACTCAGCTGGTAAAGAATCCCCCAGCAATGTAGGAGACACGTGTTCGATCCCTGGGTCAGGAAGATCTCCTAGAGGAAGAAAATGGCAACCCACTCCAGTATTCTTTCCTGGGAAAGGCCATGGACAGAGAAGCCTGGTGGGCTACAGTCCAAAGGGTCATAAAGAATTGGACACAACTGAGTGACTATGCATTCATGCAAAGACAAATAAAGAGTACCTCCACTTCATGTTTAGGGAATAGCTCAACACGAGCTCACAGTTACTCAGGTTTGGGACCAGAATTTTCATAACCTACATGGCCGAGAAGAGTCCGTAATTAAAATAGTCTCATAGCCTACATGGCCCAGAAAAGCCCCTAATTAAAATGGACAAGATGCACAATATCACAAAGATGTTAGGGAAGTACAAATCAAAAGTATAATGAGATACTATTTCACATTCGTTAGGATGGCTATTTTTTTTTAATGGAAAACACTAGTGTTGGTGAGGATGTGGAGAAACTGGAACTCTTATGCATTACCTGTGGGAATACAAAATGGTGCAGCCATTGTGGAAAATGCTTAGCAGTTCTTCAGAAAGTTAAACACAGAACTACTCTATGATCAGCGATCCTACTTCTAGAAATATACCCAGAAACAACTGAGAGCATGGACTCCGAAACTTGTACATCGAAGTTCACAGTAGCATTATTCACAGAAGACAGAAGGTGGAAACAACCCAAATGTCCATCAGCAGATGAACGGATAAACAAAATGTGCCGTGTTCACAAATACACATACAAAGGATTATTTTTTGCTTTATTTTTTGAATTATAAAGAAACAAACTCTGACATGCTACAACATGGATGAACCTTGAAAACAGGAGTAAAATGCTTTACCCATTTTAACTCATGGGGCTTCCATGGTAGCTCAACTGGTAAAGAACACACCTGCAATGCAGGAAACCTAGGATCGATCCCTGGGTTGGGAAGATCCCCTGGAGAAGGAAACGGCTACCCACTCCAGTATTCGTGCTTGGAAACTCTCATGGACAGAGGAGCCTAGCAGGCTACAGTCCACGGGGTCACAAAGAGTCAGACACGACAGCAACTTTCACTTTCATTTTACTTGTGCCAGACACAGAAGCACAAATATTGCATTATTCCATTTATATATCTAAAAATAGGCAAATTCAGAGAGCAAGTAGAATAGCGGTTTCCTGGGGCTGAAGGGAGAAGAGAATGTAGAGTTATTTTTTAATGGGTACTGAGCTTTTGTCTGGGATGATGAGAAAGTTCTAGAAATGGATAATGGTGATAGTTGCACAACATTATGAATGTACTTAATGCCAATTTACATTTGAATATTTATAAACAGTTAAAACAATAAATTTTATGTTGTGTATATTTTCCCACAGTAAAAAACTGTAAAGGCTAAAACGTAAGTACCAAAACCTCTAAATGACTAGCAGAATCAAATATAAATCTTCTCTAAAAAACTAAAATGTCAATGTCTCAAAA
>SJXQ01004586.1:0-65809 GCA_006408695.1 Aepyceros melampus
TTATTAACTCAAAATACTGAAATTATATGTTAATCTTCCAGAAACCCTTCTATGTTCACATTTCAAGATATAACTAAAGACCAACAACCTCAGAGTAAATACATATCTGGTATGTTTTTTAAATTTTTTTCTTAATTTTCTTCTCATAGCTGCAAGAGAACATGAAAACAGCTTTACACTTATTTTATGTTCATCCTTATGAACATTATCCGTATCTTCCTCTTTAGTTGCTATTTCCACATCTCAATTCATAATGAATAAAATCACCTTTACCTATCCAGGGCCTTTTTTCAACATCCTTAGCCATTTTTGTTTTTGTTTGTTTGCTTTTTAATAGCTTCTAATACTCAGTGAAAAAATAATTGCTAATTGTTACTGGTAGATGTATTTTTAATTGATGATCATAATGATCATACATTTATTATAAGCAGCAAAAGAAAAATTTAACATTGCCTCATGAGAAGCAGTATATATAGTAAATGGAGCATAGACTCTTATCAGGTTTGATCATTTTTTTTTACATGAAATTACACTAATATGATGGTAAATGGATCTTCAATGAAGTTTCATTGAAAGAAAGGTAATCTATTCTATTCTCAGGCTCCTCTCACAAATAGAGATATAATTTAAGAAATTATAATAATTCATTGCAAAATGAAATATTGACATATTTAGGAAATATCCTATAGTTTTATTTTTATTTTTAAATTGCAGTTTTGCTCAATAATGTTGAATTTATAGCTATAACATATACTCTAACATTCTAGACAGAAAAGCAAAAGGTTTTTGGCTTTCTCTTTTTGGTAAAGATAAAGTAACAGAAGCAGATTTACCCTCCTGCCTGACAAAAGTTAAAAAGATATCACGCATATACGAAACAATGATTTTCAACACATTTGTCAACTACAAATTGGCACCTACCAAGAGCCTCGCCAACGACTGAACAACAAAGGCATTTGCCATCTGCCTCTTCAGAGATCGAACCCCATGCACTAGAGCTGGCAACCTTCAACACCCCCTGAGCTCAGGGTGGAGTGAGGCCTCTGTGCTCCAGGGAATCTGGTGGGACAGGTCTTTAGGTAGATGGATGTTTTTAGGAACAGATTTTATGATATCAGTCCTTGCATCTTCTCATATATACAGTTCAGTTCAGTTCAGTTCAGTCACTCAGTCATGTCCTACTCTTTGTGACCCCATGGACTGCAGCACGCCAGGCCTCCCTGTCCATCACCAACTCCCGGAGTTCACTCAAACCCATGTCCACTGAGTCGGTGATGCCATCCAGCTATCTCATCCTCTGTCGTCCCCTTCTCCTACTGCCTTCAATCTTTCCCAGCATCAAGGTCTTTTCAAATGAGTCAGCTCTTCGCATCAGGTGGCCAAAGTATTGGAGTTTTAGCTTCAGCATCAGTCGTTCCAATGAATATTCAGGATTGATTTCCTTTAGGATGGACAGATTGGATCTCCTTGCAGTCAAAGGGACTCTCAAGAGTCTTCTCCAACACCACAGTTCAAAATCATATATTCTTCAATGCTCAGCTTTCTCTATAGTCCAACTCTCCCATCCATACATGACTACTGGGAAAACCATAGCTTTGACTAGATGGATCTTTGTTGGCAAACTAATGTCTCTGCTTTTAATGTGCTATCTAGGTTGGTCATAACTTTTCTTCTAAGGGGCAAGCATCTTTTAATTTCATGGCTGCAGTCACCATCTGCAGTGATTTTGGAACCCAGGAAAATAAAGTCTGTCATTGTTTCCTCATCTATTTGCCATGAACTAATGGGACCAGATACCATAATCTTAGTTTTCTGAATGTTGACTTTTAATCCAACATTTTCACTCTCCTCTTTCACTTTCATAAAGAAGTTCTTTAGTTCTTTTTCACTTTCTGCCATAAGAGTGGTGTCATCTGCATATCTGAGGTTATTGATATTTCTCCTGGCAATCTTGATTCCAGCTTGTGCTTCATCCAGTCCAGCATTTCTCATGATGTACTCTGCATATAAGTTAAATAGGCAGAGTGATAATATACAGCCTCATTCTAGAGAAGCACTAAATACCTTTATGGTGACATCAGATCCTCATGACTAACAAAAAACCTTTTGCAAATAAATGCTTCATGGTACTAAACTCCCACTTCAGCAAAACCATATATATTGCCCTTCCCACTGCAGCTTTGGAGCAGTCTCTCAGAGCTATATGAGATGCTCCTTTGCAGGCTGCAGTCCTCATTTTCCCCCAAATAATACTTAGCTTGCAACTCTCAAACTGGTACATCTTTTTAGTCGACACATTGAACATTAAGTGTACAGCAATCTCAGGGTGAAAAAAACAAAAACTATGAAGGAGAGTCCTAAAGTCATCTAAACTTATGGTTTAAAAAGTTTCCAGCTACCTGTACAAGGTGAGGGAACTCAAGTGAATCTCCATGGTCTCAAGAGTTAAGGAGATGTAGCTGTGAGTCCAGGAGATGGCCCCAGTCCACAGGACAAGGTATCAAAGAGAAGAGGGTTGCACAAAAGGAGAAATCTCAGCCTCTCAGGAAGAGTCTCCCTCATGGCATCAGACATGTAAGAGAGCATCTTTGGGAAAACTGGACATCACTAAGTAAAGAATCGCCTGAAGGATTAGAGGGAACAATTACAGGTCTCACACAGAATCATAAAGCGCTCCTGTTCCCAGAGACCCTGGGTGAGAACTCCATAATTCATTGGGAGCTGTGAGTGTATTGAGAAGATTACGCCTCGACAGTGGGAGAAAACATTCCTAGAAGAAATGTTGCTTTGGTCCCACCTAAGAAACTTAAAACGCAAAAAAAGTTAAAGAATTATAGTGTTATAAACCGTTCAGCTCCCCAGAACAAAAATCAGAATATTTATAAGAGTATGAAAACATTTAGCCCCCAAGAATGTAAATTATCTGATATCTAATCAAAAATTGTCAGGCTTTAAGGCAATAGAAAAAGTGCTGACTCATAATGAGAAAAATAACTCAATTAAAATCACATGTTACACAGTACATACACCTAGTAGGTGAGAATAATCTAACAGTTATTATAAGCTCTATAATTTTACTTAAAACGCAAAAAAAGTTAAAGAATATAGTGTTATAAACCGTTCAGCTCCCCAGAACAAAAATCAGAATATTTATAAGAGTACGAAAACATTTAGCCCCCAAGAATGTAAATTATCTGATATCTAATCAAAAATTGTCAGCCTTTAAGGCAATAGAAAAAATGCTGACTCATAATGAGAAAAATAACTCAATTAAAATCACATGTTACACAGTACATACACCTAGTAGGTAAGAATAATCTAACAGTTATTATAAGCTTCTTCTATAATTTCAGAAAGCTAAAGGAAAGGTTGAATATGTTAAATACACAGATGGCATAAAAAAGACCCAAATCAAACATTTAGAGGTGGAAACTACATCTGAGATTTTTAGAGAGGATTAAGAACAAGTTAGACAGAGATAGTGAGGAAAAAAAAAAAATCAACAGAAACTATCCAATTTAAGCCTGGGATGAAATTTAAAAAGAGAGAGAGAGAGAGAGCGCACCAATTGAGTTTTTAGTGGTATAATACATATGTAATTGAAGTCCCTATGGAAAGAAGGGTTATAAAAACCTTGAAAAAACAATTTTCAAGTATAAAAGCTGTTTTATTTATTTAAAACATGTTTTTGAAAAAAAAAATGAAATTGTAAGTCCCTAGAACCAAGAAACTCAAAGATACAGTATATTAAATATGACAAGAATTAAACAAGGTGCATCATAATCAAATTACTTAAAAGAAATGATAAAGACTAAAATGGTAAAAGCATCCACAGAAAATGACTCATATTTACAAAGAAATTAAGGAAAGTATGACAGTAGAATTCTTGGTAGAAAAAATATACATTCATGTAAAAACACTGATATATCCATTATATTAAAGTAACAGAAGATATATTTACCAAACATTACTATATTTTCCAAAACAAAATATAAGTAATACTATAATATTTGCTTCACATTTTTGTAAATATCTTTCATATCTGGTTTATTAGAAGATACCTGGATTATCATATCAGCTTCCAAAATCAATTTGCTGTGTTAGTTTGGTAGAAGTATATGAAGAAAACCTGGGCTCAAACAATTGTTGTAAGAAAATGAAAAAAAAAAAAGAAAGAAAGAAAATGGAGGAGCATTGGATGAGGATAGTCTTTTCAGATAAATGAAGGAATTTTCCCTTAATAAACACAGAAAATAGACAAGTGGCACTTTATAATATAGTCATAGTATGGAATGTGAAAAAGTATCACAAAGCTTGCTATATTCTGTTACATTCATATCCAATGACCCAATTTCCACATTGAATGGATCTTATATTTATGTATTCATCTTGTAACATCAAGCATGTGTCACTTTGGAATAATGGCCAAGAACCAAAGACAGAAAGAAAAGCTTTGAAAACAGTCAGAAAAAGCTTTCATTGGTGGAATAATATGAGAGAAATCAGAAAACAACTGTTGGCATCTTTAAAGTGTTGAAAGAAAATTTAAGCACAAACTTGAGCAAAGGTAGAACAATTCCAGATAAAATTATGGAAGTGCATAAAGGATTGAAGAGCATTGTAAAGCTTAGATACATGGGTGAATGTGAATGAACACTGTTTAAAATATTAATAGTGTGTATTATACAGCCTCAAATACAAGTTAAAATGCATGACAAGAGTGGAATGAAAGAATTGAGTAGAACCCATGCAAAGCCAAAAAAAAAAAAAAAAAAACTACTTGTATTACACTTTTATCACTCTCAAAATCTGTGTTATTGCCATAATGAAAGAATGCACATATAATCTCTAAATTATACACTAAAATCAATTTGAAAACACAGAGGGAAACATTAAAAATAAAAATCATCAATTAATTTTAAGAAAGGAAAAATAATATTGAGACATTTATGTCAAATGAAAAACCTATTATAAGATGTTCAGTGAAAATACAAATATAAATGAATTAAATATTCCAGCATCCAATATATGTATCTGAACCTACAGTTATTCTGGCAAATAATAATGAGATTTATTTTGAGTCTGACTCTTTTTCTCCCAAAGTTAGGTCTTGTTAAGTAGTTCGTTCCTTGCTATTAACATATTTTTATGAGCATGTGGAGAATATCAGTCAGTCAGCCAGCTGTTCAGTCGTGTCTGACTCTATAGAGCTATTTCTAATAATGATTAATATATTTAAAATACCATGTAAGTGATTATAAAAATAATACATGTACAAAAATAACTATGATATTACAAGCAGAATGTGTTAGTTCCAGGAAAGATCATATCAATCATTTTCAATACAGTTTAGGACTAGTGGTGTGTGTGCTAAGTCACTTCTGCTTCTGCTGCTCCTGCTGCTAAGTCGCTTCAGTCGTGTCCGACTCTGTGACCCCATGGACAGTAGCCCACCAGACTCCTTTGTCCATGGGATTTTCCAGGCAAGAATACTGGAGTGGGTAACCATTTCCTTCTCCAAAGGATCTTCCCAACCCAGGGACTGAAACTGGGGCAGATTCTTTACCTTCTGAGCCACTTGGGTCAGACTTTATTTTGGGGGCTCCAAAATCACTGCAGATGGTGACTGCAGCCATGAAATTAAAAGACGCTTACTCCTTGGAAGAAAAGTTATGACCAACCTAGATAGCATATTCAAAAGCAGAGACATTACTTTGCTGACTAAGGTCCGTCTAGTCAAGGCTATGGTTTTTCCTGTGGTCATGTATGAATGTGAGAGTTGGACTGTGAAGAAGGCTGAGCATAGAAGAATTGATGCTTTTGATGGTGTTGGAGAAGACTCTTGAGCGTCCCTTGGACTGCAAGGAGATCCAACCAGTCCATTCTGAAGGAGATCAACCCTGGGATTTCTTTGGAAGGAATGATGCTAAAGCTGAAACTCCAGTACTTTGGCCACCTCATGCAAAGAGTTGACTCATTGGAAAAGACCCTGATGCTGGGAGGGATTGGGGGCAGGAGGAGAAGGGGACGACCGAGGATGAGATGGCTGGATGACGTCATGGACTCAATGGACTTGAGTCTGAGTGAACTCCGGGAGTTGGTGATGGACAGGGAGGCCTGGCGTACTGCGTTACATGGGGTCGCAAAGAGTCAGACATGACTGAGCGACTGAACTGAAGTGAACTGATACCACTTTTGAGGTTGAACGTACAATCTCGCCTTGAGCCAGTGTTCTTTTTTTTTGGAACAAATGTGTAGGTTGCATTGGAGGCTAAAATTTTCGTCTCTAAAAATGGCTTCGAGTTAGCTAAGTGAAGTAATGAAATTGGAGACCATTTCAAGTTTGCTGTGATGCATATTCATGCAGTTCAATGCAGTCATTGCTTTTGTTGTATTTTCACATTTGTTTATGGTCAGACGTTTCAATAGCCAACTCCTTAGTCATCCTGATTATTTTATCCTCCTCTGGAACTAAATTACAATCTCGCCTTGAGCCAGTGTTCTTTGTTTTGGAACAAATGTTTAGGTTGCCTTGGAGGCTAAAATTTTCGTCTCTAAAAATGGCTTCGAGTTAGCTAAGTGAAGTAATGAAATTGGAGACCATTTCAAGTTTGCTGTGATGCATATTCATGCAGTTCAATGCAGTCATTGCTTTTGTTGTATTTTCACATTTGTTTATGGTCAGACGTTTCAATAGCCAACTCCTTAGTCATCCTGATTATTTTATCCTCCTCTGGAACTAAATATAAAATGACATGTGATCAGGTGAATTTTCAATTGCAGTTGCATAATTTTTCATAGGAACTTAAAAAAAAAACAAAACCATGAATCTTTCAGAGCAAATTAGTCAAAAAAACTTCACCAAAACTGCTGCTCTATTGCATAATGACATATGTAGAGATTAAAGAAGATTCCCTGTTTTCCCACAGATAGATAATACTTCATACATTTGCCAAAACATCTGGCAATATAAATAAACTTGCAATTAAATTAATTTTGAAATGTCTCTTTTTTGATAATCATTTATTATTAATATAAAAAAACGATATTTACAAACCATTACCTGTCAAAAGTGACCAAAAATTTCATTTTTTCATATAATCTGTTTGTTTTTAAGCCATTTTAAGGAAAGTATCATTATTATCATTTTATAGATGAAGAAGCCAGGGTTTAAGTACAACAAAGTGCATAATGTTAGCTTTCTAATATGTAAGTGGAGTGAAAATTCGAACAACAATCTGACTCCATTGTGTTGATTTTTACTAGTCAATTAAGTGTCAGATACGAACAACAGCAAGTCTGTAAGCCAGAAAACAGGAATAGAAATTATCAAAATAATTCATACTTTAATGGTAGAATGTGATGTATCTGAAAGAAAAACCAATTTCTATTACATGTGTTATAGAATTCAGTAAAAGGGAAAACTAACAAGAAGAAAAGTGTTTTTGTTTATTTTTTCAATAAAAAGCCAGGAAATAAATTTATAGCTACGTCTTAAGTAAGACATTTTCTGAATCACAGGTATTGAAGGGCACAGTTTTTGTTAAGTCACTAGTTGGACATGCAGTACACTTATTATGTAAAGAATAAAAAGGAAATAAAAATAGAAATTCCAAGAATAAGACAGGGATAAAAAGAATCCTCCATCTGTAGTTCAATCAATGAAAAATTTTATGCAAAGTAGATATTCATGGAGATACGCAAGGAAAGAGGTCTAGAAATCAGAGCCTACTGTAAACTATTTCTGGCATATCTAACCGTCATGATGTTCATGAAAATCATAATAAAAATGACTGATATTATGAGGGATACCTATCACTGAAGCCAATTTGTGCTTGTTTGTTTGGTCACTCAATACTGTCTGACTCTTTGCAACCCCATGGAGCCCACCAGGTTCCTCTGTCCATGGAATTTCTCCAGGCAAGAACATTGGAGTGGGTTGTCATCTCCTTTTCCAGTGGGCCTCCCCAGTGCGTGGATTAAACCCACATCTCTTGGATCTCCTGCACCGGCAGATGGATTATTTTATCATTGTGCCACCTGGGAAGCCCATAAAACCAACATAATGCAATGTGAGGAATATAGGGTCTTGAATTTGAAGGCCTGGGTGTGAATGAAGCTCCGACATATGCTATTCTGCAATGCAAATAAATTTTCAATTAAGTCAATTCTGGAATGTTTTGCTATTGATAATCATTTATTATTAATAGTTAAAAATATTTACTTAGCATTATCTCTCTGTCAAAATCACTTCCATCTTTTCTGTCTCTATTCCTTAATTCTTGAAAGCATCAGGCCAAAGTACTCAAGTGACTTGTCTCAAAATGTGGAAGTCATTCAGTCATGTCTGACTCTTTGTGACCCCACAGACTATAGAGTCCATGGGACTTGTCTGAGCCTCACTGGGAAAAATGACTCTAAATATTTATAACAAATTAACTATCATTGAGACTTCATGCTAGCATAAAAGGAAGAAACCTTGAGTAATCATGTTTAAATTTAGCCTATAAAATATTTATACTCAGTAATCACTTCCATCTTTTCTGTCTCTATTCCTTAATTCTTGAAAGCATCAGGCCAAAGTACTCAAGTGACTTGTCTCAAAATGTGGAAGTCATTCAGTCATGTCTGACTCTTTGTGACCCCACAGACTATAGAGTCCATGGGACTTGTCTGAGCCTCACTGGAAAAAATGACTCTAAATATTTATAACAAATTAACTATCATTGAGACTTCATGCTAGCATAAAAGGAAGAAACCTTGAGTAATCATGTTTAAATTTAGCCTATAAAATATTTATACTCAGTAAATTGATATACTATGAAGTGGATCAATATCTGACTAAAAGTCAGGAGGCCTGTTTTCTAGGTTTTCTGCCTCTAGTCAGTTTCTCTGACTCCTTGAAGAAATAATCCTGCTTGAATTGGTAACATCCCTTTATATCTTGTTCTTCAAGAATCTCTGGTTGTCTCCTTTTCCTCTCTCCTGCTTAAGATGACAGAAAAAGAGTTGTATTTGACTACACTCTGTGATTTTTGTGTCTAGAAACATCTGTGGAGATGGTAGACATTGATTTGATTACATTTCTGAAGCTAGAAAATGTACATTTTATCTGATCAAATAAAAAGACAGTTAAAAAGCAGGATAAGATATTCACAGTGATCTCTGCTGGCTTTGACTCCAAATAATTCATGCAGGCAAAAAGTATTAGGAAATTCAGATACTTCAGAGATTACTTACTCTAAAACTTTCATACTTTAAAAGAGAAAAACATGGCCCCCAAGATTATGAAAATAGAATTTCTGAATAGTTAGTGAAAAATCAAAGTCACAGCTATTGAGTGGAAAGTGTCTCCTGAGTTTTGGTTAATAACAGTTCCATTTTTCTAAATGTATTCTAGTTACTGATAATAGAAACTTACTGCCACAGGCTAATTTTAAAATAACTCAAGTTAGTATAGGTATGTGTAATACTGTAAAATAGTACATAAATTTTAAATTAGACATTTTTGAATTCAAAGAACCAGCACTATTTCAATTTAAAATATTGATAAAAGATAGTATGCATAATAAAAGCTACAGATCCCTGAATCTGGAAGATCCCTTGGAGGAGGAAATGGCAACCCACCCCAGTATTCTTGCCTGGGAAATCCCATGGACAGAGGAGCCTGGTGGGCAACAGTCCATAGGGTAACAAAGCTTCAGACACAACTGAAGCAACTTAGCACTCACTCAATAAATATCTATTAAATGAATAAATTTCACTATATATCATAGCTTCTTAATAATGTAAGCAATATATGGAGAAATTTGGAAACATTTCAAGATTTCACAAATGTGAATTAAAGATATATGTTCTAACAGTTTCATATTTTAATGTGAATAGAGTAGTGAAAGTGAAAATGTTAGTCACTCAGTCGTGTCCAACTCTTTGTGACCCCATGGACTGTAATTGGCCAGGCTCTTCTGACCATGGAATTCTTCAGGCAAGAATACTGGAGTGGGTAGCCATTCCCTTCTCCAGGAGATCTTCCCAACCCAGGGATAGAATCTGAGCCTCCTCTATTGCAGGCAGACTTTATCATTTGAGCTAATAGCTGGGTAGTAGAACATTTAGAAAATTAAAATACATATTATTTGGGAAAACTTCATATATATCTTAATTACATTATTAAAAGTTAAATTATAAAATTTAAAACCGGTAATTTAACTTAATTATAGTTTTAAAAAATTATCAACATTGAGACAGATATAACCTCTGGAGTTGTATATTTTTTGGCTATATAGAAATAATAGCAGTTAAACATGTTTATTATAGCATTTTTTAAAAAAATAATAATCCTAAAGTATAGAACTGTTTATATTTTAATTAAAATTATTAGTCATTAAGATATAATAATTTCTAAAATATATCTTCTATCTGAATTATCGCAAAATAACTGAATGTTAAAACCACACTTTAAAAATTGTTTTTAGTTTTCTGTCATGCATTAGCTTATTTAATCTCTGATACAGAGTTACCCTTTCACATGTTTTTACCACAATAAAATAAATCAAATTTTGCAAAAGACTTTGGTTATAGATTCTTTTTTTTTTTTTTCTTTATTTTACTTTACAATACTGTATTGGTTTTGCCATACATTGACATTAATCCATCACGGGTGTACATGAGTTCCCAATCCTGAACCCCCCCACACACCTCCCACCCCATATCAGCTCTCTGGATCATCCTCGTGCACCGGCCCCAAGCATCCTGTATCCTGTATCGAACATAGACTGGCAATTCGTTTCTTACATAATAGTATACATGGTTCAGTGCCATTCTCCCGAATCATCCCACCCTCTCCCTCTCCCTCAGAGCCCAAAAGACTGTTCTATACATCTGTGTCTCTTTTGCTGTCTCGCATACAGGGTTATCATTACCATCTTTCTAAATTCCATATATATGTGTTCATATACTGTATTGGTGTTTTTCTTTCTGGCTTACTTCACTCTGTATAATTGGCTCCAGTTTCATCCACCTCATTAGAACTCAGCCATTAAAAAGAATACATTTGAATCAGTTCTAATGAGATGGTTATAGATTCTTTCACTTCCTATTGAAATTCTTATTAAAGAAGATAATAAGATGGAAATTTAAATAACTTTGAAACTGGAAAGTGAAAATGAAAGTGAAGGTCACTCAGTTGTGTCTGACCCTTTGTGACCCATAGAGTATACAGTCCATGGACTTCTCCAGGCCAGAATACTGGAGCTGGTAGCCTTTCCCTTCTTGAGGATCTTCCAAACCCAGGGATTGAACCAAGGCCTACCACATTGCAGGCAGACTCTTTACCAGCTGAGCCACAGGGGAGCCCCCAGATACCAGAGTGGGAGGCCTATTCCTTCTCCAGCAGATCTCCCTGACCCAGGAATCGAACAGGGGTCTCCTGTATTGCAGGCAGATTCGTTACCAGCTGAGCTGTAAGAGAAGCTAGAAATTCTAATACAAATCTTCCTGATTTCCTGTAGACTTTCTACCTCCCAAGGAAAGATGGAGCACTATATTTAGAAGGTAAACAGGCACGAAAGTAGAAAGAAGAATTTTTGTCTCTAAGTATACTTCAAGGGCTTCCCTGGTGGCTCAGAGGTTAAAGCATCTGCCTGCAGTGCGGGAGACCTGGGTTCGATCCCTGGGTTGCGAAGATCCTCTGGAGAAGGAAATGGCAACCCACTCCAGTACTCTTGCCTGGAAAATTCCATGGACTGAGGAGCCTGGTGGCCTTCAGTCCATGGGGTTGCAAAGAGTCGGACATGACTGAGCGACTTCACCTTCAAGCATACTTCATTGTAAGATGATGCTGTTAAGGTGCTACACTCATCCAGTACTCTTGCCTGGAAAATTCCATGGACTGAGGAGCCTGGTGGCCTTCAGTCCATGGGGTTGCAAAGAGTCGGACATGACTGAGCGACTTCACCTTCAAGCATACTTCATTGTAAGATGATGCTGTTAAGGTGCTACACTCAATATGCCAGCAAATTTGGAAAACTCATCAGTTTTCATCCAGGCCACAGGACTGGAAAAGGTCATTTTCTTTCCAATCTCAAAGAAAGGCAATGCCAAAGAATGTTCAAACTACTGCACAATTGCACTCATCTAACATGCTAGCAAAGTAATGCTCAAAATTCACCAAGCCAGGCTTCAATAGTACATTAACTGAAAACTTCCAAATGTTCAAGCTGGATTTAGAAAAGGCAGAGGAACCAGAGATCAAAGTAAAAACATCCACTGGATTATTGGAAAAGGAAGAGAGTTCCAGAAAAACATCTACTTCTGCCTTATTGACTGTGCCAAAGTCTTTGACTGTGTGAGCACAACAAGCTGGAAAATTCTTAAAGAGATGGGAATATGTGTCTCTTTCAATTCTGGTTTCCCCAGTTTGTATCCCCAGCAGTGAAACTGCTGTGTCATATGACAGTTCTATTTCAAAGATTTTTAAGGAATCTCCACACTGTTCTCCATAGTGTCTGTACTGGTTTGCATTCCCACCAACAGTGTAAGAGGGTTTCCTCCACACCCTCTTCAGCATTTATTGCTTGTGGACTTTTGGATAGCAGCCATTCTGACTGGCGTGAGATGGTACCTTATTGTGGTTTTGATTTGCATTTCTCTGATAATGAGTGATGTTGAGAATCTTTTCACGTTTGTTAGATATCTGTATGTCTTCTTTGGAGAAATGTCTGTTTAGTTCTTTGGCCCATTTTTAGATTGGGTCATTTATTTTTCTGGAATTGAACTGCAGGAGTTGCTTATATATTTTTGAGATTAAGTATTTGTCAGTTGCTTCATTTGCCATTATTTTCTCCAATTCTGAAGGCTGTTTTTTCATCTTGTTTATAGTTTCCTTCGTTGTGCAAAAGCTTTTAAGTTTAATTAGGTCACATTTGTTATTTTTGCTTTTATTTCCATTACTCTAAGAGGTGGGACATAGAGGATCCTGCCATGATTTATGTCAGAGAGCGTTTTGCCCAATATTCATCACAGCACTATTTACAATAGCCAGGACATGGAAGCAACCTAGATGTCCATTGGCAGATGAATGGATAAGAAAGCTCTAATACATATACACAATGGATTATTACTCAGCTATCCAACCATCTCATCCTCTGTCTTCCCCTTCTCCTCCTGCCCCCAATCCCTCCCAGCATCAGAGTCTTTTCCAATGAATCAACTCTTTGCATGAGGTGGCCAAAGTATTGGAGTTTCAGCTTCAGCATCAGTCCTTCCAATGAGCACTCAGGACTGATCTCATTTAGAATGGACTGGTTGGATCTCCTTGCAGTCTGAGGGACTCTCAAGAGTCTTCTCCAACACCACAGTTCAAAAGCATCAATTCTTCGGTGGTCAGCCTTCTTTATAGTCCAACTCTCACATCCACACATGACCACTGGAAAAACTGTAGCGTTGACTAGATGGACCTTTGTTGACAAAGTAATGTCTCTGCTTTTGAATATGCTATCTAGGTTGGTCATAACTTTTCTTCCAAGGAGTAAGCGTCTTTTAATTTCATGGCTGCAGTCACCACCTGCAGTGATTTTGGAGACCAAAACATAAAGTCAGCCACCATTTCCCCATCTATTTCCCATGAAGTGATGGGGCCAGATGCCATGATCTTTGTTTTCTGAATGTTGAGCTTTAAGCCAACTTTTTCACTCTCCACTTTCACTTTCATCAAGAGGCTTTTTAGTTCCTCTTCACTTTCTGTCATAAGAGTGGTGTCATCTGCATATCTGACCTTGCTGATATTTCTCCCAGCAATTTTGATTCCAGCTTGTGCTTCTTCCAGTCCAGCGTTTCTCATGATGTACTCTGCATAGAAGTTAAATAAGCAGGGTGACAATATACAGCCTTGACATACTCCTTCTCCTATTTGGAACCAGTCTATTGTTCCATGTCCAGTTCTAACTGTTGCTTCCTGACCTGCATGCAGGTTTCTCAAGAGGCGGTCAGGTGGTCTACTATTCCCATCTCTTTCAGAGTGCTGCAGTCCATGGGGTCGCAAAGAATTGGACATGACTGAACGACTGAACTGAACTGATGTATAAAACAGATAACTAATAAGAACCTACTTTATAGGACAGGGAACACTACTCAATAGTCTGTAATGGCTTATATGGGAAAAGAGTCTTAAAACAAGAAAAAAGTGTGGATATGTGTGCAACTGATTCACTTTGCTGTACACCTGAAACTACCACAGCACTGTGAATGAACTCTATTCAAATAAAATTTTTAACAGAGTGAGAGAAAGGCAAAACAAAATGAAAACATAAAAGTTGTGGATGCAATTTTAAATATTCATTTCATAATATTGTTTTTAAAAAATCAGTAGTTTTGATACATTATTCAGTTATTTATCCTTCAGGGTTTGTGCTCTTCATATGAATGGTGAAAATGTCTGTTGGTACTTCCATATCCTTTAATTTCAAAATAGAATGATTTCAAACCATTGAACATCATATGTTTCCAACTGCAATAATTCTAGGGAGTGAGGTGTGAGATAGGATCCTAGAATAGGATCAGAAAGGAGTGAATTGTATTAACAGTTTTTCTCTTAATCCTGGTTTATCAATTTTAACCTCACTGTGTCCTATTATTTGTATTGGTACCTATGTGATTAATAATACAGAATTGTGTACTATCTAGATAGATTAATAAGTATATAATACCAAAATTTCATAGAAAAATTATCTTGAAATAAATATGTTTATACTTACCTAGATAAAAACAAGGGAAAAACATAGAGTGTATGTTTTAATCTAAAATAAATGCTTAGAATTTTAATAAACAATTCCCTTTGCATGTTTTATTTCTCTTTTCTCTTGGTATTCCAAATATATTCTTTGAATTTTATTTTGCTGCTGATGACCAAGTACAAAAATAACAATAGTCAGAATTGTGTACTATCTAGATAGATTAATAAGTATTTAATACCAAAATTTCATAGAAAAATTATCTTGAAATAAATATGTTTATACTTACCTAGATAAAAACAAGGGAAAAACATAGAGTGTATGTTTTAATCTAAAATAAATGCTTAGAATTTTAATAAACAATTCCCTTTGCATGTTTTATTTCTCTTTTCTCTTTGTATTCCAAATATATTCTTTGAATTTTATTTTGCTGCTGATGACCAAGTACAAAAATAACAATAGACCCTATGGCCACTGATTAAGTCAAACTCTAGGCAACCTGACCCTTTGGTTCATTTTAATTAAAACAAACAAACAAACATAATTTGGGACAGCAAATCAGGCTGAAACTAATAGCATAGACATATAATTTTCTTAAATATTTTGCATATCTATAGCTTATAAATAGGCTGCATGCAAAATGTGGCTCAAAAATAACACAGCTTCAGCTTTACTATCCTTCAGTAATCATGGAAATGATCTAATATATTTAACCTGAAAAAATGTTTTATATAAACTTTGCATTTTTTAATGCTTTATTTTGCCACAAAGCATCAGGAATATGCACAACAACATAAATTCTAGTTGTTACATTTGAGTGTTGTTGAATTAAAATACATGTGTCTAGGAAACTAAATGTAAAGAAATCAGACTCTCCTGGTATTATGCTCTAGTCTGTTGCAGTGTTTAAGGTTATAATCTTTTCTTGAACCACAGAAAGTCTAGAGAACTTTTCAAATTCTAATATATACACGAATGCTTTGTTATCAAGGATGGAGTGAATGTTTTTGAGTCCAGAGATATTTTCTGGATGTTTACTTCCTGGTCTCAACACTAATGCTTCTGCTTCAATAGTCACTGCACATAGCCTGCAAACAGCTTGCATTATATACAGGTCTCCACTGGTACTCTTGTTCAAGACCCAGCAAATGTTAGGGCCAGGGCTGCTCATGGGGATATCATTAAAAGATAGAAAACACAGGGGTGACTCATGGTCATTATCCTGGGTAGAAATAAACTGCACTTGTCTAGTGAACGGGTCCTAGAACAACTTACTTAGGTTGATGGTAAAGGTTATACATGCCCTTTTGCCTACGTGATTCTTGACTTAAAATTCCAAATTATATTAATACTTTATTCTAAACTAGACTATGTGACATTGTAGAATTTGCCCCACTTACAGCTGAATGGCTCCACATCATACCCATGCCTATGTTCAGGTTGCAGAAGACTTAATGAAGGAAACAGAGATAAACATATGCAACGTCTTTATGACGTCAGAGACTCCAACTTCAGTTGGGTCCTCATTACTGCTAATTGATTGTCTTCATTTTCACGGCTGGTTCTCATTCACATTCTACCCATCAGTATATGAAAACTTTTTGTCACACCTTTAAATTCTGATTCTTTTTATTTTTTTACTTTACAATATTTTATTGGTTTTCCCGTACGTCAACATGAATCCACCACAGGTGTACACGTGTTCCCCATCCTGAACCCCCCTCCCACCTCCCTCCCCATACCATCTCTCTGGGTCATCCCAATGCACCAGCCCCAAGCATCCTGTATCCTGCATCAAACTTAGACTGGTGATTCATTTCTTATATGATATTATACATGTTTCAATGCCATTCTCCCAAATCGTCCCACCCTCTCCCTCTCCCACAGAGTCCAAAAGACTGTTCTATACATCTGTGTCTCTTTTGCTGTCTTGTATACAGGGTTATCATTACCATCTTTCTAAATTCCATATATATGCATTAGTATACTGTATTGGTGTTTTTCTTTCTGGCTTACTTCACTCTGTATAATTGGCTCCAGTTTCAACCACCTCATTAGAACTGAATCAAATGTATTCTTTTTAATGGCTGATTAATACTTTGTTGTGTGTATGTACCACAGCTTTCTTTTGCATTCATCTGCTGATGGACATCTAGGTTGCTTCCATGTCCTGGCTATTATAAACAGTGCTGTGATGAACATTGGGGTACACGTGTCTCTTTCAATTCTGGTTTCCTTGGTGTGTATGCCCAGCAGTGGGATTTCTGGGCCATAAGGCAGTTCTATTTCCAATGCAAACTAGTACAGCCAATATGGAGAACAGTGTGGAGATTCCTTAAATTCCAATTCTTTTGTCCCATCCCTCAGTCTTAAGGAGGACCTTCCTTCTTAACACTTCCCTTTAAGAATAAGCAAACAAGTATCAGAGGAGATACTATCAGATTCTCTACATAAAAATAAAGCAACTACATTGTGTGCAACATTTCTCCTTCTGAATATCATTACTTCACACATTCAAAAGGACTTAGGAAACTCTGAATTTTCAATGATTTGTCTCTGTCTCTGCCTCTTTCTGTCTCATAGTTCCTTTCATTAGTTTCTGGCATAAAAAGAAATATTACAAAATCTTCCTTTCAAGCTACCTACTCCTCAAAGATATTTGTACAAGTTTTCTCTTTCTATTTTCCAACTTGCCCTTTACTCTTCACGCACCAGACACTTCTTACTGTCTTAATCTGTAGAAACCATTCTTATCTAAGACATCAATCATTCTTTCCTAGTTCCCACTGTATACCTCATTTGAATTTTGACAGTATCCATTCTATCTTCTGATTTTCTTTTTCCTTTGCCATCTTACTATATGTACACTTTGGAAATCAATACTGAGTGTTCTTCAGATCTCATACCTGCTCTCTACATAATCTCATCAATCACATATACAACTGTAGTTATTGACTACAGGAAGAGTCAGCAAACAGGTTCTATAAAGAACCAGGAAATAACTATTTTAGATTTGCGAGTGACATAATCACTCTCACCTATTCAACTAGGCTCCTGTGGTATGACAGCAGACAATACATGAACAAATGTATATGATGTGTTCCAATAAAACTTTATTTACAAAACAGTTGGCAAATCAAATTTGTCCTATAGGTAGTAGTTTGTACACCAGTGTACTATACTATGGTAATTCACAAAATTTATGAGTTTCAGAACTGAATTAGTGAAATAACTGGACACAGGATTAATTTTACTCAAGTCAGCCTCATCTGTTTCACCCACTGGGCTGGAAGCAATGATTTTATTAGACCATTCCTGTTTAAAAGCCTTCCACAGCTCCCAGTTTGTGCAAACTTTGAACATGGTTTGCTCATAATTGTCATCCCTTCCTTTGGATCTAACTGTTACCACTTTTATCTTTCAACCTTCTCTTGAATAAAAGCAAGGATCTTTCTTATCTATTGACTATTTTTATGATCCTATAGGTAGTAGTTTGTACACCAGTGTACTATACTATGGTAATTCACAAAATTTATGAGTTTCAGAACTGAATTAGTGAAATAACTGGACACAGGATTAATTTTACTCAAGTCAGCCTCATCTGTTTCACCCACTGGGCTGGAAGCAATGATTTTATTAGACCATTCCTGTTTAAAAGCCTTCCACAGCTCCCAGTTTGTGCAAACTTTGAACATGGTTTGCTCATAATTGTCATCCCTTCCTTTGGATCTAACTGTTACCACTTTTATCTTTCAACCTTCTCTTGAATAAAAGCAAGGATCTTTCTTATCTATTGACTATTTTTATGAATTTTTCTCTGCCTTCATTGAGGGATCATTGTATCGTTTTCCTTTTTTGTTTGTTTTTTACTCCTAGATTTGATTTTTGTTTTCTTAATTCCTTATACCTACCTTTGCACATAGTGACCATTTAATAATGTCTTTGCAAATGAACAAAATTTTGTTATACATTTTGTGGAAATATTTAATTTTTAGAAGGCCATAAAATCTAATAAACTCACAAAAAAACACATTAAGATTAAGCTGTGATACTTACCTTTTAAATAATTAAGGGTGACACTGGAAGGCTGAGTTCCTAGAGACATTTATGTAATTGATCATTATTCTGTCCTAATCAGAGTATACCTCTTTATGTAAAAGTATTTAATATTTTAATTTAATTTTAATATTTAAAACAACTTGTAACTGAGGCATAGTATTTAAAACCATTTGTTATACTTCTGCAGTTTTTACTGGAAAATATAAGAAATTTGACATTTATTCATTAACTATGCAGCCAAACAGATAAAATTAATTTCCATCTACTGTACTGGCAAGCTTTAAAACCAAAACACTATTTTTTGTATTTTTCTTCTTTTGCATTTTCTTCTTCATCTTTAACAGAACTAAGATGTTCTTAGTCTTATGTAATATCAATTGCTTGAATATTCAATAAAATAAAATGTGTTATTTTTTAAAAACTTTATAAATATTTTAAATTTATTATTGGAAGTTCAAATTTATATTATCAATACAAATCTTCCAAGAATTTATAAATGTTCATAATGCTGGTACAATAAATAACTACTATGTGTTCATAATATTCCAGATTTCCATTTGTAATTTAACCTGTAACTTTGCTTTAAACCATATTTCAAAAGTGGCTGAGAGCAGGAGCCCATAAAAACCTGGGTAATGTTGGATGTCCAGCTAGACAGGTGGTTTCCCACACACTTAAATTTAATGTGATCAATTCACTATCATTTAGGCTTTGGTTCCCAGGATTGCCTTAAATTTTAATTTGTCTTGCATACAGATTGAATAGAATTGAGTATGCTAACATGCAGGCAAAGTCACAAGTGATTAATGTTTAAAAAACTGTGTATGCACCTATTAATTTACAGTGAGAGTAATAACTGCTAGTTAAACTGGTTAATCTTGTTGTCTGCCTCTCTTGACAAAGAAACTTCATAAAAATAATACTTGGTGCTCTTGAAAACTAAATGTGAGGAGTTACTTACACGAGTTGAATGTTCAGTAGGACTAGGCCATGATGTACTTAGGGATTAATACTAACAAGATGGTAGTCATCATCCAACGAACACACTGCTTTCTTAAGAGGCACATAGTTTTCCTTCTTTCTTTTTTTTTTTATTGGTAACACTTACTAGATTATACTGTGATGCCATTAGGCATATGTTCCTGCTATTTACCTATAAGCTCTTCAAGAACCTTTAAAAATCTGCTTGTAAAATTGGAAAATAACTACAGGAATTATCAGTAAACGTTGGAACTAAACTTGATGTTTCTTAAACGGGCTCTCGAATAATACTCTCCTGAATTCTTCCACACATCATATTCTTTTAGGAACCCCCAACTTCATTTAGATATTATACCTGATGTTTTGATTGATGCTTTTGAACTGTGGTGTTTGAGAAGGTTCTTGAGGGTCCCTTGGCCTGCAAGGAGATCAAACTAGTCCATCCTAAAGGAAATCAGTTCTGAATATTCATTGGAAGGACTGATGCTGAAGCTGAAACTCCAATACTTTTGTCACCTGATACAAATAACTGACTCATTTGAAAAGACCCTGATGGTGGGAAAAATTGAAGGCAGGAAGAGAAAAGGATGAGGTGGTTGGATGGCATCAATGACTCAAGGGACATGAGTTTGAGCAAGCTCCGGGAGTTGGTGATGGGGTCATAAAGAGTTGGACGTTACTGAGTGACTGAACTGAATTGATGATTTTGCAAAAAGAAGTACTTTTTATACTGTTTATATAAAAATTTCAATAGCATATTTAATCATGAGATCATATTTTGATTGGGCACCTTAAAAATATAGTTCATGTGATAATAAATTGGTTGAATCTGCCTCAGAGATATTCTTTTTAAGGATACATTTGCTCGTATTTAGGATATTTGGCAGTAATATAAAGTATTCATTTTCTCTTAAAAAATGAAATTGGAGATACTGAGTCCACAGTCAGCATAGCAACAATTAGATGAGCAACTGAACTGAACTGAACTGAATACTAGCCACTTACAGAAAGATAATACAAAAAATAAAAACAAACTTTCATGTTCATTAGAATTCTTAACACTCTTAATTATACAATATTTGTCCAGACTCATTCGCTTATGGTACTGTTTGGTAACTGTTTATGACCCCTATATTTCAATGAGGTCAGATTATAAAGTTTTTCACAGCACTAGATTTGTGAAACAATACAATAGATAATTGCTAAGACTTCTTAAAGCACTAAAGACATGGTAACTAAATAAAGCTTGAGTTTTCTTTAATTAGAAATTAGGAGACATTCTCTAAGTCTAATATATACTTATTTTGCCTGAACTGTAAAACCAGGTTGATCTTCTCTTTGCAAATACAGGGAAATAATTTTTCATCAGAGAAACCAAAAAGGATGGATTCTATAGGAAAGCCAAGATAGAAATATGCTGTAGAGTGATTGAGGATCCTAGAGAAGCTGCCCACGACAATTGCCCAGACTTCCCTTGTCAAGGAGGTTTGGTATCAGGTAAGTATCAGAGAAGTACTTTGCTTTTGGCTTCAGAGGATAGAGGCAAATTATTAAGATGATCTTGGGCACACAGTCCTCTGTGTTACTTAAGGTTAAGATCAGAGGTCTCAAGCATGGAGTTTGGATACTTAGTTATCAGTTTTATCTTTGGTTATGATCCAGTCATGTGGGACTTTGAGACTCTTAGGACTATTGATTAAAATGCATGTCATATCCAACAGCACAAGGAAATGTGAAGGAAATGAACACAAGCATGCAAGAGAACTGAATTGTCACTGTACTATTTAAATATTGTGAGGTAAGTGGAATTGATTTGGTTATTATTCTTTTCTCTTACCTCCAGATAAATTTTGTTAAAAATAGGATTAAGTGTTGCAGGATTAATTTGCTTCCTGTTGGAAAATGTGCTATTCTAATTATGGAAATATTTTTCATAGTTCAGCAGCTGAGGTATGAGAGACGACAGTCTAAAAGATGAGAAAATAACAGTCAGGTATTTTGGGGGTGAATTAAATAGACTGGCCTTATATTTTTCATCTTTCCTGCTTGTTTCCTTTTTGTCCTCTCCCTCCTCTCTTTCTTTCCTGTTCCCCCTTTTCTGTCTCCTTTTCATCACTATTTCTTTGCTTCTTTGGTGTCCTTTTATTTTGTTACACATCTAAAGGCTAGATGTTTTCTGTATGCTAGAACTGATCTAGGGCACTGTCAGTGAGACTGTGCTTTGCAAGCATTTAAGGAAGCATTAGAAATGGCATATTCAAGGCAGACCAACTGCTGCATACCTCATCTGTGACTCAGCACACGCAGAAAGGCCTCTGGTTAGAATCTGGGGACTGTTTCTTTCCATTTTATCTTTGACTGTTGTGAGTGACCCAGAATTGTTTTTGAGGACTGAAATTTCTCCTGGGAAGCCCCATGCCCATCAAAGATGCAGGAAACTAATGTTTTCTGTAATATTTATCTCTGTTAATTATATATCTTCTCATAACTTTGACTTACTAATTTGGGTAAAGAAGGAGTAAAAATGTGCACGTTTTCAATATTTCCAGGAATGGAACAATAATAGTTAATTTAAGTTGTGCTGTCGGTCAATTCAATAACTTAGCTGGAATTGTCACTTCTAGAAATAGTTCGTTACTTTCAACACAATTGAAAGTTAGAAAAGAAATATATATATGTATTCATTAAAACAGCAGGGATATTAGCCCTATATGTCTTTTGAGTTACATAAATAAGTAATTCAAATAAGTAACTTAAAAACAACAGATTTTTACCAGACGTAGCTATATGTGATAAAAGTTTATGGGTTATAGAGGGAGGTAAAGGAAACATTCTTGAATGATAGAGATGGTTACATTCCTGCCATAATTTCCATTAAATCTGTCACTCCTTCCTTAATGATAGCTAAATTTGACTACATAATTATTGCTATTTAAAATTGGACTATTTTTTAATACTGACCTTTAAACTTGATCCAAAATTAAGAGATAATCATCTACCTGGATTGTATGAGATTTTATAACTGGCCCTATTTTGACATAAACAATTGATAGATAATTAAACATAAGCAATTAATGAAAGGCAATAATTATGACAATTATTTTCAAATAGTAGTTTCTGATAATGAAGAACATATTAAATTTAACATTCATAGATCAGTATTTCAATTTGAGGTTAGACTATCTTCAATCTCTTAAATGAAATCTCATATGATATATTAAATTTAATTTATATGCTATTGTTAAATATTTAAAAACATAAAGTTTATTACATCTACTTTAATGAAGTTGAAAACATACAAGCAAGTCTTTGTTGCATTTGAACATCAATTAACTATGAATACAGCTATATATATTGCTTGTTATATGAAGAAGTTATGATTTAAATAAATATACTTTAAAATTTTTTTATTGAGGCAAAACTCACATAACATTTTGACCATTTTAAAGTAAACAAAGTGATATTTAGTATATTCAGTGTGTTGTGAAACCACCATTCGATCTAGTTCTACTATAGACTGAATTGTTTCACCAAAATCACATGTTGGAACCATAACCCTCTATGTGACTGGCCTTTTAAGAAGTAGTAAAGGTTAAATGAGGTCATAGAGTGTGGCTCTAATCCAATAGGACTGGAGTCCTTATGAGAAAAGGTAAGTATGCCAGGAGTGTGTCTGCCCAGAAAAAGAGGCCATGAAGAAAGAGGGAGGAGGTGGTCAACTGCAAGTCAAGGAGAAAAGTCTCACGAGAAACCAGTGCTGCCTGCACGTTGATCCAGGACCTCCAGCTTCTAGAATGGTGAGAAGTGTATTTTTATTGTTAAGCTACCCAGTCTTTGGTATTTTGTTATGGCAGCCTCAATGGACAAATGCAAGTTTGAAAATATTTGCATCACTGTAAAAAGAAACCCTATACCCACTAAACTGTTATCCCCTATTCCCAAATCCCCAGTTTGTGGCAAGCACCTATATGCTTTCTATCTCTGCGGAGATACCTATTCTGGCTTCCTTCTTTAACACAGCTTTATGAAATTCATCCTATGCTTCAGTAGTTTTTATGGGTTTAACTGTGTCCCTAAACAAGGTATGTTGAGGTCCTAATCTCAAATACAAAAGAATGTGGACTTATTTAAAGATGGAGCCATTGAGCATGTAATTAGTTAATGTAATTCACTAAGAGCAGAGTAGACCTTTGACCAATATGACTGTTGTTCTTATAAGACAGTATGAAGATATGGGGAAAGAATACCATGTAATAACAGAGTTGCTTCTCTGGTGTCTCAGCTGGTAAAGAATCCTCATGCAATATGGGAGACCTGGGTTCAATCCCTGGGTTGGGAAGATCCCCTGGAGACAGGAATGGCTACCCACTACAGTATTCTGACCTGGAGAAGTCCATGGAATGTATAGTTCATGGGGTCGCAGAGAGTTGGACACGACTGAGCACCTTTCATTTCACTTTCAGAAAGAGTCAAAGACTGAAATTATGCACAAAAAGTCAAGGAATGTGAAGGATTTCTTAAATTATCAGAAGCTCAACAACCGGCATAGAAATGCTTGTCTCCTAGAGATTTTGAGAGTGTGGCCTTGCCAATTTCTTGATCATTTCTAGGCTCTAAGATAGTCTGAAAATAAATTACTTTTGTATTAGGTCACTTAGTTTATGGTACTTTGTTATGGCAGCCTTAAGAAATTGATACAGGCTTTGGCACTGGGAAGAAGTTTGCAGCTATAACAAATACCTGAAAACGTTAAAGTGGTTTTGAATTTGGGTAACGGTGATGAGTTCTTCTACTTCATTGACTACACTAAAGCCTTTGACTATATGGATCAAATAAACTGTGGAAAATTCTTCAGAAGATGGGAATACCAGATGATTTTATCTACCTCCTGTGAAACATGTATGCAGGTCAAGAAGCAACAGTTAGAACCAGACATGGAACAACAAACTGGTACCAAATTGGGAAAAGAGTACATCAAGGCTGTATATTGTCACCCTGCTTATTTAACTTATATGCAGAGTACATCATGTGAAATATTAGGCTGGATGGAAGCACAAACTGGAATCAAGATTGCCAGGAGAAATATCAATAACCTCAGAAAGGCAGATGATACCACCCTTATGGCCGAAAGTGAAGAGGAACTAAAAGCCTCTTGATAAAGGTGAAAGACGAGAGTGGAAAAGCTGGCTTAAAACTAAACATTCAAAAAACGAACATCATGGCATCTGGTCCCATCACTTCATGGCCAATAGATGGGGAAACAATGGAAACAGTGTCAGACTTTATTTTTTTCAGCTCCAAAATCACTGCAGATGGTGACTGGAGCTGTGAAATTAAAAGGCACTTGCTCCTTGGAATAAAAGCCGTGACAAACCTAGACAGGATATTAAAAAGCAGAGACATGACTGCCGAGAAGCTCCAGTGCTTGGGCCACATGATGCTAAGAGTCAACTCACTAGAAAAACCCTGATTTGGGAAAATTGTAGGCAGCAAGAGAAGGGGATGACTGAGGATGAGGCAGTTGAATGCAATCACTGATTCAATGGACACGAGTTTGAGCAAGCTCCGGGATTTGGTGAAGAACAGGGAAGCCTGGCGTGCTGCAGTCCATGGGGTTGCAAAGAGTCAGACACAGTTGAGTGACTGAACAATAACAATGGTGATAGGAAGAGTTTTGAGGTGCATTACAGAAAAACACTTAGATTGATTTGAAAGCACCGTTCATAGTAATTTGGATGTTTATTTTACTAAGAAAGCGTCAGGAGGGAAAAAAAGAATGCTGTAAAGGAAGCTTCTATCATCTTAGAAAATACATACATTATAGTGATTAGAAATATATATTAGAAATATAATGTTCTTAGAAATGAGTCGTAAAAGTACTTCTGATGAGGCATCAGACTGAAATGAAGAGTATGAGATTTGAGACTGGAGGGAAGATTATCCTTGTTATAAGTGACAGAAAACTAGGATGAATCATGTTCAACAGTTTTGTAAAAAGTAGAATTTTAGCTTGATGAAATTGGATATTTTCCTGAGGGGATTTTCAAGCGAAGTGCAAAAGGCATGATCTAGTTTCTCCTTGCTGCTTATAGAAGAATGTGAGAGGAAAAACAAAAATTGAAGACGTACTTGCTAAGCAAGAAAGAATCTTCATGTGATGACTTCTAACATTATCAATCTATTTAGAATACCTTGATATGGAGGTAGGGGTAAGCCTGTGACTGGACAAACAATAGAAAAAGAGATTGTGTGTGACTCATGGATTCAGCTGTCCATCTCAGCAGAAGGCAGGAATAGATGTACGTTTACCCAGGAAGAATCTGCGGAGAGTCCTTGTAGCTAATGGTGTGGATTCCCACAATATCCACAGAATATAAGCAAGGGGTGACCAAGATTTCTGAGGATTTTGTATCAGCAGAAACACTGCCAGCTCATGGACAGGAACAGAGGTGGATGAAATAAAGGAAGAATAATACTGAGGGCTCGGATTCCCAGAGCGGGTGAATAGGACCTTCTTGAATCCAAAGAGTGGAGCCACCACTCAGGACGAGTCACTAGGCTGCATCTTCACACTGCTTACTCCTGTATGTGTGTGTGTGTGTGTGTGTGTGTGTGCATGTGTGTGTGTGTGTGTGTTCTCCCTTTCTCATCTTTCTTGTAATAACAACATTTACTCTCACCCAGATAATCCAAATTTTTCTTCTTAATTCAAGATCTTTAATCATATTTGCACAGAACAGACTTTTTCCCCCAAATGAGATGATAGTTATAGTCTCCAGGAGTTAAGAAATAGACAAATCTTTGGGAGCCTTTATAAACCTTCTGCAGCTGGATTTCATCATTAAATACATTTTCAAGAAGGACAAATAAATATATACTACATTGGTCCTAATTTGAGTATAAATAGCTCCTAATGTTCAAATTGCTTTTATCACTATTAAGTCATTTGTTTTACATTTTTTGGATTGAGTAACAGCTTCATTGGCTATGACTTTGAAGACACATGAAAGTTGAACCCTGGCACGTACTCTGACAGTGACTGTGGCAATAAAGAAATTAAGAAGACCTCAAATTTTGTCCTTTCAAGTTTTTTGACTCATATGTACATATATTATATAAAATACATATTATGTTTAAGATAAATTATTATTCAATGCTTTTCTCTCTTGCTGGAAACTTTTACAATATATATATCTACATATCTAATAGCTATCTCTACCCAGAAATAGGTTACATGTACTTTTATTAAACAAAAGTTCTTGCCTTCTATAGATTTAGGTATTCACTTATAAGTTTTTATCTATTCTCTTTAAAACTTCATTATATCTTTCATTGCATTTTAGAAAAATTACTATTTGGTTCATATATTTTACTTTCTTCTCAGTGACGCCAATTATTTCTTTATAGTTTACATTTTTAATGACCATTGCTCCTTTACACTTCATTTGTTTTTTTCTCCGCCTCATGCTGCTCTTCCTGTCACTAATTTCATTTCAATAAGATCTAATTTTTACATTCCATTATTTACAAAAGTATTTATTATAATGCTTGTTGTAACTACTAGGCTGTTTACTTCATTATTTTTCAGTTATTGATTTCTTGTAATTTTTTAGTCAATTTTTAGAGTCCATATTGTGTTTTATGTGCCTAGAATACAGAAATATTTTGAAATCTCTTTGTTTATGGGCGTGTCTTGCATATACCCTTCAACTGCCCTCTCCACACTATGTTCCTTCTATTTTGTGGAAGGGAATTTATAATCTCTGGGCATTCTATCTGGATCATTTTATTAGTTATTTTTAAATGTAGATCATTCTGTTTGGATCTTTTACCTTCATCTTTTGAGTTAATATAAAAAGGCTGTTCTATGAACATACTAAGTGGCAGGCATGGCAGCTGGGATATGCAACCTTAGAACATTTGCTCATAGATTCTATCCTTTTTTTTTTTTTTTTCTCAGCTTTCTTCAGATAGCAGCTTTTTTTTCACCTCAGTTAAGACTATGTCCTGGATAGAAAGACACTTAAATAACTTTCCCACTCTCATCATTATATCAGTAAGAACTGTTGATACAGGACAGAAACTTCTGAGTACTTCAATCTCATATAAATCTTGTGTAACAGTTTACTTTTAATAGCATAAATACAAACAAACTCACTTTTAAAACAGGTGCCTAATGAAACAAGTCTTACTGCTTCCAATTCTTGTCACACATTCAGAATATATATAAAATAAATTCCAACAGTGAAAGAAATCTGTCTAGGAAGTATGTTTTTAAAATTGTGAAAATACTTAGCATGGCTTTTATAGTCCCTTATATGTGTTGGTTGAGCAGCCTCCAAATAGCCTTTCCCTTACCTGGAACTAAAACAAAGATTCATTGTATCTCCAGTAACTGAAAAATCTTATGTCAGCCAAGGTCTGAGAGAAAAATTGATAATGCACGCAAAAGGAGGACCAAGGAGAGCTTAAAAGGAGAGGCTACTTAAAGTTGCAGGCAAGGTTAAGAGGAACCAACAAGGTGTGAAGCTAGACTTAACAGGCTTGGCCCAATCTGAGATCTGAGGGGCTTGGGGAGGAAGCAATTGTCTGAACAGAGAGAGAGCTAGAGGGGGGAAAAGGACACAAAAGACGTTCTATCCAACATCCATTATCCTGCAAAACTCAATGCCCAGCCCACACACACACACACACACACACACGAGTTAGTGAATATGATAGTCTCCTGGGAGCAGAACATTGCCAAGAATGTGGATTGAAGATCTGAAGAGACAAACAGAGAATATATTACATAATCCATAGTACTAAACTGCCCAATGTATTTAGCGAGTCAGTGCTAGGGAGAAGTGTGAAGGCTCCCAAACCTGAAGTCACTATGGCTGAGGTCAGATAGATAATCTTGGTGTTTGTTTTCTGGCAGGAGAAGACTTGGATGAGGGCTTCCCAGGTAGTGCTAGTGGTAAAGAACCCGTATGCCAATGCAGGAGACATAAGAGATGCGGGTTTGTCCCCTGGGTCGGGAAGTTCCCCTGGAGAAGGGAACAGCTACCCACTCCAGTATTCTTGCCTAGAGAATCCCACAGACAGATGGAACCTGGCATGCACTCCATAGAGTCACAAAGAGTCGGACACGACTGAAGTCACTTAGCACACTTGCAGACCTGGATGAACTTCTGGATTCAAACATGTTAGCTTCTCTGTTTGGACAGTTTCTACATTTAAGTTCTTAGAAAAATGTTATCAGTGTGTTAGATGATTTGGGCATGCTGTGCATATTACATAAAAAGGAAAATACCATTTAAGCAGACATTTATCATCTGATCAAAAATATGAATAGGATGATAGGATTTAGTGGAAAGAAGAGCTAGGATCTCAAAGTCCTGGTTTAAAGTCAGAGCTCTATGATTAACTAATCTGGATCCATGCACACATATTCCATCTTATTGAGTCTCAATTTCTCTCATTTGCTAAAAGAAAAATTTAACATATCTACTACCTAACTTAAGGAAGCTTACTCCTGTACAAAATTATTACAATATTAACTAATGTTTTAAACTCAAACTATATAAAATAAGCTAGATGCCAGATACATGAGAAATAATCAAATGAGCAATTCAATTGTAAAATAATATTCTATATGAATTGGATGTAATTTACTAGAGATATTTTTAAATGTCCTAGATAAAGCAAACATACTTCTCCTGCAGGATACATTTCTATAATAAGAGATTATCAAGTAATTTATATGACATTATACATTTCCAATATGTGGTTTTAAAATCTTTTTTTCCCTTTCATTTTTGGTTTAGCTGGAATCATGTCAAAAAGGACCTTTAAAAAGTGTACTGTGTATTCCTTATGAAGTCATTTCAATTCTCTGAAATTATCATGTATTAAAAAAGACTACTCAGTGCTAGAATTGCTCTTATTTTTATATTAGACTTCAGAAAAACTATTTGAGCACAACAGAAAAATCGTAATTTAGAAGAACATAAAATATAATACAGTTTTGTAATAATTTAACTAGGTAATTTCCTTCACAAATCAGTTTATTGCAACATTATTTTCGAAAGTAAAGTACTAAAAACATCCTGAAAGTTCATAAATAGAGAAATGCTTGTCTAAATTATGGTTCCTTAACTCTGTGAAATAAAATGAGGTTTATTTGTACTGAGTTGAAAAGTCATCCATGATGGAATAGTGAAAAAAGCACAGCAGACTAATATATATCATGCAACTAAATTTTTATTAAAAATTAAATAAATAAAACTAAATTAACTGGTTGTACATTTATATAAACATTGAAAAATAAATGAAAAATCATACTCTTTATAGCATTGTTTGACTTTTATTGCTGGGAAAATTAATGGAGAAGGGGAATGATTTTCCTCATACACATTGTATTGTTTGGAATTATTGCAAATAGCATATATTGTTGTATAATTTTTGAACTCACAAAAATTATCATATAAATTAAACTATAATGGTAATTCAAGAAAGCACCTGAATAGTTTGTAATGTCTGATTAGTATGTTTGTTAAATTACAAACAGACTACAATATTTGTCAGAGCATCTACAGGTAATATGAATTTTTAATTTACATTGAGATACTCTATATTTTTTATGTGTGTGCACATGTATAGTCAAATTAATAATACACATTAATGTTTAGGCTCAAAAATACAGAATAAGAAGTGATAGCCAAGGACAGCCATTCACACCGTATCATCACTGTGACCAGGAAAATAGTAAAATAAATAAGCAATACTAATAGTTTACTTTCTCCTTTCTTTGCTTATGTTCAAAATCCATATGAACTTTCTACAACTAGAAATATTTAGGGGCTTTCAGAAGAAGCAAGATAATATTCCTTGCCTTACACAATGTAAAAAGCCTCTAAATATCCTAGCAACCCTTATTATTTTCATAAAACAAAGTTAACATCAACATATTTAAAGTTACTTTATTTTTGTGAGAGCAGTGCTCCAAAATAATGTCAGCAGATCAGCACTATCATCGAGGCAAAGGTCTCATGATGCCAGATCAGCTTCATGCCTTGTTCTGAAATAGCATCATCTGACTACCTCAGGATGCTGGCTAATCATTCCAGTGAATGTAAAAGTGTGCACTGCAAACTTAGCAAAGACATATGTCAGAGGAAAATTTACTTTGTGGTTTAATTAACATCTGAAAATATGATTTAGCAAGAAAAAAAAAAATGAGGATCTCTGTTACATAGCGAATGGAGATCTCTTTATTGTCTTCATGTAGGGGTATAGCTCCTTAAACATCAAGTATGCCGATAAAATACAGTCAGAGTCTGGAGGAGAGCCTTTCAGAGCCCAATACCGAGCTTTCCCAAAACTTATCATAGGAATTCTCAACTATATAGTCAAGGGTTGAGACACTGTAAGAAAATTTAGGGGGGTTTCCCTGGTGGGTGAGCGGTAAAGAATTTGCCTGCTGATGCAGGAAACGTGGGTTAGATCCCTCATGCCTCAGAGCAATTGAGCCAGGGCACCACAGCTTAAAAAAAAACATGAGGATCTCTGTTACATAGCGAATGGAGATCTCTTTATTGTCTTCATGTAGGGGTATAGCTCCTTAAACATCAAGTATGCCGATAAAATACAGTCAGAGTCTGGAGGAGAGCCTTTCAGAGCCCAATACCGAGCTTTCCCAAAACTTATCATAGGAATTCTCAACTATATAGTCAAGGGTTGAGACACTGTAAGAAAATTTAGGGGGGTTTCCCTGGTGGGTGAGCGGTAAAGAATTTGCCTGCTGGTGCAGGAAACGTGGGTTCGATCCCTCATGCCTCAGAGCAATTGAGCCAGGGCACCACAGCTATTGGGCTCATGGTCAAGAGCCTGGGAGACACACCTACTGGACCCCGGAGAAGGAGGAGTGCAGCGCCGAGACTGTCCTAGTCCACGGGCTCTAGAGCCCGTGTTCCGCCACCAGGGAAGGCGCCCCGATGAGAAACCTGTGCGTCTAGAGAGTAGCCCCTTTGCCACAACTAGAGAAAGCCACACGCAGCAACAAAGTCTCAGCACAGCCAAAGAATAACTAACTACATAGACAGATAAGAGGGTAAATTTAGGCACAAGGTTACAAACTCCACAAGAATTCCACAGAGAATTCTGGAGTAAGCTAGAAATTAGGGCATTCAATGAACATTTCTGAGTTCATATCTACAATTCTCATGCTCTAATCACGCCGAAGAATTGATGCTTTTGAATGTGGTGTTGGAGAAGACTCTTGAGAGTCCCTTGGACTGCAAGGAGATCCAACCAGTCCTTTCTGAAGGAGATCAACCCTGGGATTTCTTTGGAAGGAATGATGCTGAAGCTGAAGCTCCAGTACTTTGGCCACCTCATGCGAAGAGTTGACTCATTAGAAAAGGCTCTGATGCTGGGAGGGATTGGGGGCGGAGGAGAAGGGGACGACCGAGGATGAGATGGCTGGATGGCATCACTGACTCGATGGACGTGAGTCTGAGTGAACTCCAGGAGATGGTGATGGACAGGGAGGCCTGGCGTGCTGAGATTCATGGGGTCGCAGAGAGTCGGACACGACTGAGCGACTGAACTGAACTGAACTGAATCACTCCAGAAACACCAACCAGCCTACTCTTCTTGTGATGAGGTCACCATTTAGTCTTAGGATCTAAGAAACCTTGAGTAAAGATATAATTTGGACCAGAAACTGGTTCATATTTTAGTTACATTATTGCTAGTCTTTATGTGTGTTGACTTCTGTATTCTGCATCAGTCCTCACCAGTTAAAACCGTGGTGTTGCTCACAATCTCACCTATTCAATAAGTACACATTTTTGACAGCAATGATAACTCATCTTCTAAGATAATCATTGATAATAAATATAGAGTTAAATTATTAAAGTCTGTTTCATGATGCATAGAATAGTCAAAACAATTTTATATTCTTACTCATTTGTATACTTTTAAACAACTGTTTATGGATGTTTACTTTATCCCAGTCCTGAGTCTAGGAAAAGAACAACAAAGAAACAGAATTTAAACTTAAGGCCATGCTACCAAGAAGCTTTCATTCTAGAGTCAGTGATTGCAGACAAATTAAGTAGTCAAACAAAGAATCCAAACAAAGAAAAGTGTAAGAGCAAAGGCCCCAAAGGGTTTCTAAAATGGATAAAAAGGAGGGTGGCATTGATGAAATAGAATGATTAAGAAAGAATATGGTACAAAATGAGATGATAAGGGTCAGTCAAGGCCCAGCCCATGAAAGATGTTTATTATAGGCTGGATGCTTTAAAAAATCCAGTTGGAAGCTACTGAAAATTCTTAAGCAGGAAAGTATTCATATCTGTATTATATTTTTGAAAGTAGTTGGGTAAATTACTGTAACTATGATGGATGGTGAAATTTGGAAGCAAAGTCTTAAGAGGATATTGTGATTGTGAAGAAAAGAATTCAGAGCCGCTACAAAAAGTTTTTCCTGGTGGCTCAGATGGTAAAGAACCCACCTGCAATGCTGGAGACTCGGGTCCAATCCCTGGATTGGGAAGATCCCCTGGAGGAGGGCATGGCAATCCACTCCACTATTCTTACCTGGAGAATCCCATGGATAGAGGAGCTTGGCGGTCCATGGGGTCGCAAAGAATCAAACACAACTGCGCACACAAAGGAGAGTAGTGATAGGAGTGTAAAGTGGACATTTTGGAAATAAATGTAGAGGTAGAACTCTCAAAAGAATCAAGAATACTGCCTTATACTTCATCAAAATTTAAAATGCCTGCTCTTCAAAAGACTTCATCGAGAGCGTGAAACACAAACCACTTGCAAATGATTTACTTGATGAGACAATCATATTGAACTATGTAAGCACAATCAAAGCTAACAGTAAGAAAACAAGAAGCAATAAATAAAATTGGGTATCATTTATTTATTAGTGAATTCGTAACTTTAACAAAGAATATGTAGGAATCACAAATATGCATATGAAAATGCGAAGCGTCTTTAGTCATCAGGAGAATACAAAACAAAACCGTGATGAGATACCACTTTGTTGCTGTTTAGCTGCTAAGTCACCTCTGAATCTTTGTGACCCTGTGGACTGTAGCCCACAAGGCTCTTCTGTCCATGGGATTTCCAAGGCAAGAATACTGAAGTAGGTTGTCGCTTCCTTCTCCAGGGGATCATCCCAACCCAGGGATCCAACCTGTGTCTCATGCTTCCCAACAGGTGGATTCTTTACCCATGAGCCACCTGGGAAGCCCGATACACGCCTTTAAAACTGGTTTATATTAGAAAGCCTATCATATCAAGTGCTGACAAGATGGAGAGGTACAGGACCTTGTAAGATTAACGGTAGGAATGTAAAATGTTAGAAACACTCTGAAAGACAGTTTGACAGTTTCTTGAAAATACAACTTCCATATGATCCAACTATTTCACTGCAAATTATTAGCTCCCTAAAACAAAAGAATGAAAATTTGTCCATACAAAGATGTATTCACAAGCATTCATAGCAGCTTTATTCTGGTAGCAATCCTAAAGTTTAAATGACTTAAATATTCATCAAAAGGTGAATGTAAAAATTGTGCTATAAAATTTAATTAAAATAAATTAAAATAAATTAAATTAAATATTTGCATAAAATATTACTACTCATCAAAACAAAATATTTTATTTGATGCCTGTAACAAAATGCATACATTTTAAAACAATAATGTTGTATGAATGTCCAACATAAAAGTTTATAAAATCTAGAAAATGCAAATCCATTTAAGTGATAGAATATTTCAGCAGTTGCTTGGAGGCAGGGATGAGAAAAGGGGGAGAGAGGTTGAGAAAGGGTAGGACAAATTATGAAGAGCATGAGGAGGCTTTTGGGGTGATATGTGTGTTTATTATCTTGGTTGTGTGATGGTTTTGAAGCCATATATATATATATATATATGTCAAAACTTGTCAAATTGTACACTTTCTACATACCCAGTTTATTGTACATCAAGTTTGCTCTTAAGAAAAAAAGACATAACAAAACTATTTTTTTCCCTTCAGCCAAGGAGTCGGTTAAGTTTTCAGTTTCTGAAATGAGATAATACACTAAAAACAAATCAGTTGATACAAGAAAGAAATAGAGAATTTTATTCCAACCAAAATTGAGGATTGTAACCTGGGAAGAGTACCTTAGGAAGCTCTGAGAACTGTTCCACGCATAAGTCAAGGCAAGTAACATAAGCTTTTGAGACGCAGGGCTGTGTATCAAATGATGTTTCTTAAGAAAAAAAGACATAACAAAACTATTTTTTTCCCTTCAGCCAAGGAGTCGGTTAAGTTTTCAGTTTCTGAAATGAGATAATACACTAAAAACAAATCAGTTGATACAAGAAAGAAATAGAGAATTTTATTCCAACCAAAATTGAGGATTGTAACCTGGGAAGAGTACCTTAGGAAGCTCTGAGAACTGTTCCACGCATAAGTCAAGGCAAGTAACATAAGCTTTTGAGACGCAGGGCTGTGTATCAAATGATGTCATACTGGCAATTTACACAATCCAGACCTAAGAGTCAGTTTGTTGTGATCCACGTAGTCAAAGGCATTCATGCAGTCAATGAAGCAGATTTTTCCTCCTGGAATTCCCTTGCTTTCTCTATGATCCAAAGAATGTTGGCAATTTGATCTCTGGTTCCTTTGCCTTTTCTAAAGCCAGCTTGCACATCTGGAAATTTTCAGTTTGCTTACTGTTGAAGTGTACCTTGAAGGATTTTGAGCATTATCTTGCTAGCATGTGAAATGAGCACAGTTGTATGGTAGTTTGAACATTCTTTGACATTGACCTTCTTTGGGATTGGAATGAAAACTGACCTTTTCCAGTCCTCTGGCCACTGCTGAGTTTTCCAAACTTGTTAGTATATTGAGTGCAGCACTTTCACAGTATTGTCTTTTAGAATTTGAAAAGCTCAGCTGGAATTCATCATCTCCACTAGCTTTGTTCATTGTAAGGCTTCCTAAGGCCCACTTGACTTCAGTCTCCAGGATGTCTGGCTCTAGGTGAGTGACCACACCATCCTGGTTAACTTGGTCATGAAGATCTTTTTTGTATTGTTCTTCTGTGTATTCTTGCCACCTCTTCTTAATATCTTCTACTTCTGTGAGGTCCATACCATTTCTGTCCTTTATCGAGCCCATCTTTGCATGAAATATTCCCTTGGTATCTTCAATTTCCTTGAGGAGATCTCATCTTTCCCATTTGTTGTTTTCCTGTATGTTTGCAGTGTTCCCTTTAGAATGCTTCTGACTGAGAGTTAGGGAGGGACTCTTCCAACTTGTCTGATACTTGGCCTCAGGGCTGATTAAGGCTGAGACACAGGGCTCCCAGCAAGGACAGTGTGGGAAGGGAAGTGTTTGGACTATGCATTTACTCAGCTATTCACAAAAGGAAACTGCCCACGCTCTAACCTCACCTAATAACTGGGTCAAGACAGCATTTTCAAAAACAAAAATTTCTATTATGTTGCTTTCTCCTACAGCTTGCTCTGTCACTCATCTTTCCCAAATGCTCATGATTTCTACTTCTTAATTTCAGGTTATACCAGATTCCTGCCCTCATATTCAGTTCTTTAATTCCTATCCTTTTTTTTTTTTCCCAAAGTGAAGCTATCCACCGTATATCCTTTGATTCTCTAACATGGAACAGGAAATCAGGAGGCCAGATTAAAATGCTCCATACATCACAAATGAACAAAACTCAAGGGAAGCTAATTATAGTTTTTAGCTTAGAAATGTTAGCTTATAAATATGCAACCGTGAAAAACTAAAGTGGACTACAATGTAAGGTTTGCCACTTTCCCCATTATTGTGGCAACAAATAATGATTCTGCTTTATAATCTAGTATGTGGATCAAGTCAATTGATGGGCATCTTAACATATGCACTAACCCTCGCCTTTCATTGCAGCTCTCATGCACATGTACATTTTCTCCTTCCACTGTCCAGTAGCCCAGACAACAGCCACCACAGGAGGGAGCATACCCGGCCTTGTACTCCATCGGTCGGAATCACACCCCAGGGCTCTGATCTCTCCTCTCGTCTAATCTTGGAAGCACTCCCCTGGATCCTCATGCTGATAGCCGACTCTCCCTTTAGTGAATCGTCTCATTACCACTAGAAACGTGGGATTCACGGCAGATCCCATGACAATAGTGTCAAGTCTCCGTTATCTGACAGATGCCGTGTAAGGTAATTTATCCACCTATTTCTAATACTGACATCAATGCATAAAACAAGGGTGACTGTACCCCCTTTAAAGATCAAAACACTGAGATGAAGGTGATATCCGCTAGGTCACAAAACAGTAGGGGTAGAATTTTAATCCAGCATCTATATTTTTTCCACTAAGCCAAACTGATCATTTTATCCTTTTCACTTAAACTGATAAGATCCACTATCTAAAATTTCAACCAATAGTTTTACAATCCTCACTATTTATCAGTCAGTCACAGTTTTAGGAAAAATATTCCTATCTTTTGCAAATAAAATAAGTATTTAAAACAAGGAGTTGCGAAGCACACAATCCTTTTGGGTCTGAGATCATGTTGAAAGGATTTTGACAAAATTTACAATTTATGTTTATAGAAGATCCTCTATTTATGCATAAATTTGGCATATGTTATTTCCCCATTTNCATCCCTTTGCCCAGGCCTGAAGATGCTCTTTAAGGTAAACAATGAATATTGGTTAGCTCAGGTTCAAGTAAGACATTTGATACCCAGAGAAAAATAAGCAGGAGAGTGAATAAAGCAGTGGTCACATTTCTGAAGAATGAAATCAGTAGATTGCAAGTGACAGGTTCAATTACTGGTCCATGGACCACTGACACATCCGCCTTAAACTCTGAGGAATGGGCAGTGGGAAAAGGATGAATAACTCTTAAGATTTAGAGAAAATATGTAACCACTCAGGCAGAAAATTAGCAATTACATTTCGTGCCATCAGTAATAACTATTTCAACAAAGATCTTAGGTTAACGTCAGACTGTGTGACAGTGTATCAACCATTACACCTGTGTTCAATCAGCATCCACATCCCTCAACGCGATCCTGAGCTCCTTAGTTCAGATGGGGCTCCGTCAGGGATAAGCAAGATGGCTGACATCTGGTACAGAAGCATTCAAAAGCAATTTACTTCACAGTTTTGATGCTGACTCTTGAAAAGAGAAAAATTCTGTAAAACTTGGACAGTTGTGGTTTGTCTTTTCAGGTTTCCTTTCATTATTTTTTTTTCTGGTTTTGAATAAAATTACAATTTTCACTGGAGAAAAAGCTGCAAATTACATCAGTAAGAACTCTTTGTAGTGAAATTTTCAGATTTACAGTTACATGAAATATGATCTTTAATAAAAATTATGCATTCATGAAGCTTCTCATTTCTGAGTAAAGACTAAAATAATAGATGACACATTTTAAAAAGAGATAGACAAATGCACACATAATTAATGCATCACTTCTCTCTTAATTTAAATCTGGTTTGACACTATAGAGCCAACTGGTAAGCTTTTTTAAAAATTTGCATATGTATGACAGGGATGATAAATGATTTCTCGCCAACAGATAAATATACTTAATTTACTTGTGAACTCTACTGCCTTATAGTTTTACTCCAAGAATAAGCTAAATAAAAATAATGCGAAGAATCAAAAACAAAATGTAAGGAGGATTAAAGTGACTAACAACCCAACAAATGGCTAATCAGAAAATTATAACAAAAAATCTATAAGTATATTGCTTAGTTGAGATAATAAATGACCACAGTTATAACAAAAATTCTATTTGAAGATAACTTTAATAAAATACGATAAAGGAGAAATAAGATGTTACTCATGAACTTTCACGTGCACAACATATATATTGCCATCGTGGTAGTCACACTAGTTATAACTTTTTAAAGTACTTGTAGGTGAAAGTAAATTGAATTGCCACAAATTAAATCAGCAGCTGAAATTTATTATGAACTTTATTATTATAATATAAGATTCATGTTATTGAAGTCTTTACTTAGAGATTTTTTAACAATAGTTTAAGTTATTCTCATATAATGCACTCATTTTAATTTGTTATGGCTGATGTTGATTCAGTAATATATGTGTTCACACATAGTATAAATTATATAGAATCACATATAATATCCACAGTGCATAATATGATATCAAGAATGACATATTTATCAAGAATTGTCCTTGAAGCCAGAGAACCACCTGTTCACTCAAGTGTGACTTTCCTGTATAACTCTAGAGAAACATACTCACATAAATAATGATGATGACGACAATGATATATTGATAACCTATATGAAGTGCTATAGAAAGCATGGTGTCATGTGATTACACAAGGAAAATTATAAATGAAGAAGGATTGGAAGGTATCTTGCCTTACTAAATAGATGTTTTTCTAAAAAATTATGTTTAGACTAAATATTTGTAATTCACAGACATTGTACATGTTCTAAAAACCATTCTATTTAAATAATTTACAGGGAAGATTAAAAAAGTGAATATTGTGTTTATTGTCTCTTGTGTTATGCTGATAAGTTCAGAATACATGTGTTTATATTTGTGCTCTCAAAGCAGGTACATCTAAATTGACTTCCTAAATACAGATCCATGCCCATTACGCGGGTAATATCTCAGCACCCTTCAACATGAATGGTGGTCCTCTAGGTAAGGAAGAGAACAGAGAATAATATGTTTTCCTCAAATGTAAGAATGCCACTGAGTGGTTTTACAATATCAGTCTTTCGTGAGCTCAGCATACTCCCTCCAATACCTGTTTGCCACATGTGATTCAATGTCTTAGGAACATTGTAAATTGTGTCATTTAGTCTCAGCATTGTCTCATTTCCCTTTTATTTTTTTTCCTCCTTACTCTTGGCCCAACATGATTCTGTCTCATCTAATATCCTACCAGTGCTCAATCTCAGATAATTGTAATGTTGGAAAGGGTTTGAGTGGCAATTTCTCATTAAGGTATAAATGATTGATCGATTCTTGTGCTGTCTTTTCCGGGGCATTTGCATTTTAATAGAGGATAATTCCTTCATTCATGGAGAATGAGTTCTATAATAGTGTCATTTCAAACCAGAGTAATAGGACTGGGTGAGGGAAATTTGGGTTGGGGAAATCTTCCTTGTTCTTTGTCAAGATCATATTCAATTTATCATTAATTCAAAACTTCACCCTACATTTGGAGTTCTAGCATCTCCAGAGTTGGCTTTAGTCTTTCCAAAGCTGGAGTTATTTTCTGGAAGTAATTTAAACATGGACCCAATCACATTAATTCTTTCCCTTCACTGAGGTAACCTTAAGTGCTTAGGAGCCATACTTCAGAAAGTCTCTGAAGGAGACAGAATCAAGAAACAAAATAAAGTAAGCAAAGAATAACAACAAACAAATATATAGAGGCAGAGAAAGTACAGTGAGACAGCCTAATCAGCCGTCCTAGCAGTGATATTTATAGACCTCCCAGCACTGCAGTAAATAATGTTTTATGCACGTACACTATTCCTTCAGTCTCAAGGAGGGATGGATTTCTAGGCACTCTCTTGCTATACAATCCTAGTAAATAAAATGTACAGTACTCTTAAAACTATCCCAGAGAGACATAGAGATCACGTTATAGGCATTCTTATTTTCCCTTAAAACAATTTTTATGAATTATAAATCACATATAATTCTAGGGAAGTGAAATACACATGAAACTTACTGACAGCTGGTTTTCTCTATATACAAAGGACTAAATTTTAAATTACATTATCTCATGTATCACCATATTGTCAGTTCATTTATAGCAAAACCACAACTGTCCGAGGGTAATTTTTTTTTAATTAAAATAAAGTAGGCTGAGTCAATGTATATTGTCAGATTGAACTAAGATAGAAAAGTCTAGTCAGCAGACACCCTCATATCTACTGTAACATTCCAAAAATGAATGCACTTTCACCAGGTTTAAGAAAGGTTTAGTTAAAACGTTAACACTTAACCAGAGTTGTTCTTCATCCAGGTCATTGAAAAAGTTATGTCATCAAATTACATATAAATCAGATAAACTTATCAACATTTTGCAAGTAAGTATTCTATCTAGATTATAATCTCAGATAAGTAGAGGTATTTCAGTTGTATGGCACCATTTGGAAAAATATATATATTCTAGGTACCAGAATTTTGTGTTTTACATAAATTTTTGGTAAAAATTTTTATGAATATTTAGTGTTCTAAACATGGTTTAAATGTCTATGGGTTGACTAGAGTTTAGGATTATAAACAGCAATCTGTAATCCCTTCAAGCTCATTTAATAATTTGAAGTTATTTACCTAGAATGCCAAAGTCTGGAAAATGGCTGTTTCATTTTACATAGATTTTCTGGTGAACCCGAAGGTAAATTTTCTTCTCAGAGAAACTTTCTTTGTATTTCTGATATCACTTTAAAATAGAATGTCAAATATGAAACTTAAGTGCAAAAACTACATTTTGAAACATTTTGATTGCTGAAAATTCACTCATTGTATAATGGAGATATCAATTTAATAAATAAATAAGTAGATTTTTATATTTCACTTGCAATACTTTGTGGGCTCACTTGTATTATGTCTTTAAAATAAATTATTTGCTTTTAGAACAAACGTGTTGTGCTGTTCTAAGTCCCTTCAGAGTCTCTGACTCTTTGTGACCCTGTGGATTGCAGCCTGGCCGGATCCTCGGCCCATGGGATTTCCTAGGCAAAAATACTGGAGTGGTTGCCATTTCCTCCCACAGGGGATCTTCCTGATCCAGGGATCCAAGCCAGATCTCCTGCATTGCAGGCAGATTCTTTACCGTCTGAGTTACCAGGGAAGCCCTTAGGGAAAATACAGAAACCTTGAATTCTGACTTCCCTGGTGGCTCAGACAGTAAAGTGCCTGTCTACAATGCGGGAGACCCAGGTTTGATCCCTGGGTCGGGAAGATCCCCTGGAGAAGGAAATAGCAATCCACTCTAGTACTATTGTCTGGAAAATCCCATGGACAGTGGAGCCTGGTAGGCTATAGTCCATGGGGTCGCAAAGAGTCGGACACAACTGAGTGACTTCACTTGACTTAAATTCTGATAGTTAAATTTTCTTTCCTTTCTCTCTATCCTATGGAAATAACGAAAATCAGCAATTACTGACCTAATAATAAGTACATTGTTTGCAATTTCATTTAAAGAAATGTCACAGGAAACTCTGCAGCAGGACTGCAGAGTCACGTCAGGGTGACTGAGGAAGAGAGGAAATTTTGAAAAATTTCTCCCTTTGGTTGAAGGAAATATTACTTAGTGAGCAGCAGAAAAAGATTATTTCTTCTCTGCTAATGCACATTATATTTTCAACAGTGCATTCAATTCAATTTCATTTGAATTAAAATGTCATTAATGAAAAAATAGTTGGCCTGCTAACTAAAAGAAACTAAAAGAGGTTAATCAAGGTATATCTACCTCAATTCAGCTTAACAATTGGTCAAAATAAGTGTTCTCTTCTAAGTATTCAATTCAATTATGTTTTTCAAAAAACTTAAGAATGTGCTCATTGCACAAATCTTCATGTAAAAAGTGGGTTATACTTAATATGTATCAAAAGTTGCATTATCTACTCAAGATATTATCGTGCTGACAGGTTTTAAAATATAGTCATTTTTTGGTTTGTTTTAAAAATAATTGTTTAGCAGCAGAAAAAGATTATTTCTTCTCTGCTAATGCACATTATATTTTCAACAGTGCATTCAATTCAATTTCATTTGAATTAAAATGTCATTAATGAAAAAATAGTTGGCCTGCTAACTAAAAGAAACTAAAAGAGGTTAATCAAGGTATATCTACCTCAATTCAGCTTAACAATTGGTCAAAATAAGTGTTCTCTTCTAAACATTCAATTCAATTATGTTTTTCAAAAAACTTAAGAATGTGCTCATTGCACAAATCTTCATGTAAAAAGTGGGTTATACTTAATATGTATCAAAAGTTGCATTATCTACTCAAGATATTATCGTGCTGACAGGTTTTAAAATATAGTCATTTTTTGGTTTGTTTTAAAAATAATTGTTTTAAAAAACAATCTTCTAAATTTATTTTTATTTAAAACAGTTTGCTCTCAAACATTTATTATTCTCAACTGTGATATTGATATTTTATAAAGAAAATATTCATGAGTATAGATCAAACATTTTTTATGATATTTACTTAATGAAATTTTGCTTTAAGATCCATTAAATGTATTTACAGGTATTTCTCATGTTAAGATGATTGCTAGAGCAACAGAGATATACAAGAACTATACAAGTTAGTTAAGATTTGATGATCCTACACAGCAAGTGTAAAGCTCAGCAATTTTGATTTAGGTGATCAAAGTTTATTTTTTTCAATCTAAACATAGAATTTATTTTGTTTTCCTTTTTCCTAGGGTTTCCCTGGTAGCTCTTCCCTGTGCCTGCAATGCAGGAGACCCTGGTTCAATTCCTGGGTTGGGAAGTTCCCCTGGAGAAAGAATAGGCTACCCACTCTAGTAGTCTTGGGCTTTCCTGGTGGGTCAGATGGTAACGAATCTGCCCTCAAAGCAGGAGACCTGAGTTCAGTCCCTGGGCTGGGAAGATCCACTGGAGGAGGGCAGGTAACCCACTCCAGTATTTTGGCCTGGTGAATCACCATGGACAGAGGAGCCTGGTGGGTTAGAGCTGGACACCGCAAGTAAGAACAGCATAGCACATACAGTATAACCATATCATGCTGTATATATAGTTGCGAGTATATGGCTTGGCAATTCCAAATTCCTTTTATCTCAGTTCAGTTCAGTCACTCAGTCGTGTCTCACTTTGCGACCCCATGGACTGCAGCACGCCAGGCCTCCCTGACCATCACCAATTCAGGGTGACAATATACAGCCTTGACGTACTCCTTTTCTTATTTGGAACCAGTCTGTTGTTCCATGTTCAGTTCTAACTATTGCTTCCTGACCTGCATATAGGTTTCTCAAGAGGCAGGTCAGGTGGTCTGGTATTCCCGTCTCTTGAAGAATTTTCCACAGTTTATTGTGATTCACACAGTCAAAGGCTTTGGCATAGTCAATAAAGCAATAATTATATCTAGATGTCTTTTAGATTGGAAGATCTGGATAAAGGAGAGAATTGGATGAACTCTCACTCTCTCACTGTAGCAATGGTTGAACACATTTTGGTTCCAAAAACAGTTAATGATCAGACCCCAGAATTGAGCATTTCAGGATCCTCAATTAAAGAGTTTGTCTGTGTGTCTGTGTGTGTGTGTGTTAGTCACTCAGTCATTTCCAACTCATGTGACCCCATGGACTGTAGCCTGCCAGGCTCCTCTATCTATGGAATTCTCCAGGCCAGAATACTGGCATGGATTGCACGCTCTTCTCCATGAGAATCTCCTTGACCCAGGGACCGAACCCAAGTCTCCTGCATTAGCAGGCAGCTTCTTTACTATCTGAGCCACTGGGGAAACTTAAGGTTCTACTGTATGCCACAGGGAACTATATTGAATATCCTGTAAAAAACCATAATGGAAAAGAATATAAAAAATATTGTACACATGTGTAAAACTGACTCACTTTGTTGTACAACAGAGATTGACTCAACATTGTAAATCAAGTATATTTCAATAAAAAATTAATAAAAATAATTTATATGTGTTCAAAGCATGCACTGAAAAACAGAAAGACAGACAATTGTTTACAACTGGATAAAATATAAACATTATTTCCATGACCAATTTTTGGTTCTTGTTTGGTATTTTTGCAGTGAAGATATTTGATGAAGACAAAATACTTTGCCAATTACTAAAAACCAAAATAATGGTGGAAAATTCTCAGTCAATATTTGAGTGCAAAAAAAAAAAGAAAAAGAAAAACGTGGTTGAATGTATGTAGTCTGGGCCATTTCAAAGACAGGTTAAAGCTGCTTAGGAAAAGGTTGTTTTGTATTATGAATACAACATCAGTCAATGCTTCATTTACCAAGAACACTGTCATTGAAAGTTTAGTTTGTGGTTTCTCTTTGCATTAAACTGGTAAAATATTGTCATATTTGAAAAGATCATTTTTTTAGTCTTCTTCCAATACAATGTGCATCAAATTCCTTACAATGCTTATAGTCTTTGACCAAATATTTCCTTCTCTAGGGAACCTATCTTAAGATGAGGTAAAAAAGTATATATAGGGTATTATTATAGGAAGTTTTAAAATGTTAAACATTCAGAAATAATATACTAGGGAAAGAATAATTTACAATACAATACACCTATAAGATGAAACAGCATTAAGGCTAATTAACTTATGTTTAACAGTATATTGTATGATGTGATGTCATGGTACCACAGGCTGGGTGACTGTATGAGAAGAAACTTATTTCTCACAGTTCTCAAGTCTGGAAAGTACAAAATCAAGCATGGCATGACAAGTTTGACTCTGAAGCGTTTTTCCTTGGCCTGGAGAGGCAGGCATAACCTCGCTGCATGCCCACCGGGCCTCTTCTTCAAGCGTTCTCAGAGAGAGTACGGGGAGAGGAAGCTCTGTGATATCTCTTAGTAGAAGGACACAATTCCTATAAGAGTCTCACCTTCATGGCATCATTTAACCTAAGCTATTTTCTAAGAGGCTTCATTTCCAAATATATCTCTTTAGTGTTAAGGCTTCACTATTAGTATTAGTGAGGCAAGGACCACACAACATTCAATCCATAATGCAAAGAAAACATGTCTGTGTAACATTATGGGGACAATCACTAAAGAGTTTAAAAATAAATAAATAAATTTTTCTTGGGAAAAAAAAGAGTTTAAATACTCTGTTATCTTGCCTTTATAAGTACTAAATTATTTTACACAAAGGAGAAAAGCTAGTCAGAAATTCACCAATCATAAAGGGTAACTGTCCATGGATTGTGTTATTTATTGGGGCTTTTGTTTTCCATTTTCTAGTTATAGTAGTCAATATTTTTAAATAATCATTATGTGTTGGTGTTTGATAAAAATATTTCAGTACCTGTGAGATAGTAAATGAGAGTCAAATGGAATAAAATGAAATAAAGTATATAAAAGCATCTATGACAGTATTTGAAGTACTCAAATCATTCCTTACAATTTTAATATATTTGCGGTGGTAGAAAACCCTCCTGCCAATGCAGGAGCTATAGGGAGACATGGGTTCAGTCTTTGGGTCGGGAAGATCTCCTGGAGAAGGGAATGGCAACTCACTCCAGTAGTCCTGCCTGGAGAATCCCATAGACAGAAAAGCCTGGCAGGCTACAGTTCATAGGGTCACAAAGGTTGGACATGACTGAAGTGAGTGAGTGATGTATAGTGTACCACAATGTAATTCTATTTTCACTATTTGAGCCAGAAACTAATACATATCATACTGAGAAATGATGATGAGATTTAAAAAACTACAATATGCTTAGGCTACATGGATGGGTACCCTAAAAGCAGAAAGTGAAAGTGAAAGTGAAGTCGCTCAGTCGTGTCCGACTCTTTGCGACCCCATGGACTGTAGCCTACCAGGCTCCTCTGTCCATGGGATTTTTCCAGGCAATAGTCCTGGAGTAGGTTGCCATTTCCTTCTCCAGGGGCTCTTCCCAACCCAGGGATCGAACCCGGGTCTCCCGCATTGTAGACAGACGCTTTACTGTCTGAGCCACCAGGGAAACAGCAAAAGCAGAAACCTAATGTAAATTGATTATTTTAGAAACATTTTAAAACATTCTCAACTCTTAGATAACTTGTCATAGGAGATAATCCATTGTTTTCAATAGTACTTTAACAATTAGTATAATTATATCACATGACCTATTTTTCAACTACTTATTGAGTAATTTCTATTTTTCAGAAAATACACTCAGATCTTTGAATACAAAAATCTACTGTCCTCTGAAGAATCACTACTAAGTGAAATAAATCATTTTTTCAGGATGATAAATTCAGACAAAGAGAAAGGATTTAGGATAAACAGCATAAATGGCAAATAATTTAGCAATGTTTAATAAAGAAAGAGATATGTAAACTAGGTTTTAAAGAGTAATTGCAACAGCAGTCACAAAAACAAAGGTCATGAGACAGAAGAGGGGAAGACGTCAACTAGACTAAGAACGCCTCACATTTACAGGTAGGGGACCCTGGAACTTTCATGATGGTATCTTCTACAATACAGAAAATATTGCAAGACACTATCAAATACAAGCTCAAAGATGATCCTATCAAAATGACAATTTGTATACAAATAACTTTAATTGCTGTCTTAGAAATTATTAGTAATTTACCCCTCTGATTGTCCTAATGCCCTTTTCTCACTTTCAAAATTTTAATTATAAAATTGTTTGTATGTGCATTATTAGAACATGGATACTTTTAATGTTCTTCTTTTTTAATGCTGTGCTATCGATCTATTTTTTGATTATCAGTGAGTGTACATGAATTAAATAATAATCAAATTTAAAAAATAAAATCTTCAATATTAAAAGTGTGTGCATCACACATTATGAAAAAAATAAAAATAAATCAATGCTAACTTTAAATATCAAGCAACTTTTTTTCTTTAGTGATACAAGAAAATTAACAAAGCAAAATCTTGCAGAGTAATCAGTGTTGTTCATGTGTAAAAGCTATAAATTTGTTGTCATCAGTATGGATAGAAAACATAAGGGAAATGTCAGCATGAACTTTTCCCAAAATAATTTTAAAATAATAATTTAATAAAGTAAACTAAATTAAAAATCAAAATTTTTAAACAAAGTATGAAAATTCAAGTGAGGAGATTAGGGTCTAATGTCCCACATGCATGAGAGAATTATGTTGATGAAGTTTATTCACAGATTTGCATCATTAGGATAATGAAGAGTGCATTATTGTTTAAAAAATGTTACTATAATTAAATACAAGATTATCCATTACATGCATAAGTCATTGGAACACAGCACAAGACAATACTTCCCCTGTAGAAATCAATGAAGAACAAGGGGAATGAGAAAGATACAAAGCCTTCAACAAAACCTCTTAAAAGTTGAAACACAAAAGCTTAACAGATGTAGATCAGCTTTCAAAAGTGTGGCGACAAAATAGGAATGCTTTAGAGAAGAGAATATCACTAAATCTCAGGAAAGAGTCAACCAGGCTGATTTCTCCAGGATAAAGGACATGTTCTAAGAAGTAAAACTTAAACTGTTTATTTACAGCAGTGGAAATAAGATGCACCAACTGGCAGCAGGAGTTTCTAGGGCTCAAATTAGAAATGAGGAACAGAGAACCTGTGCTTGAAGACAATCACACGGGTGAGGATTTCCGGGAAGCAGCCTTGCCATCTCTTTCCCTCTCTCACTCTCTCTTTATGTTTACAAGTGAGAAGAGACACATACTAATTTGCTCACAGCTCACACCTACCTGTCCATTTACTGGTTAAAATGTATAAGCTAAATGAATTCACAAACAAAGCCCTAGATCAGTTGAAAGCCTACAAGAGGGCTTTGGCACTTCCTTTATGCTAATTGACTGACAAGAGAACTACTAAGAGAACATAACTCCTTCAATAACAAATCATCAAAGGAATCATACAGAATATATGCAAAGATATTATAACAGCATATCCAAAATAGGCATAGGAAAATCAAACATCAAGTAAAAATACTTTCTAGAAAACCAACAGAAGAATAGATGAAAACTGTATTAGGATTCCAATTTTTTTAATTCTTACTCAAGAAATTGTTTCTACCAACAAATTCAGAGTATAATTGGAACTACAAGAGGTTAGGAAAGAGATGGTAAGAAAATATAAGGAAAGAAAATGTGAGCTGTCTGAGTTTAATAAAAAAAAATTGAATAAAAAAAAGCAAAATAATCACATAACATGATAGGAAATTTTAATGAAATATAACAGAAAGAAAAAACATAAAAAGAAACATGGAGGCATAAAAGATAAAAGTAAATAACATAAAACAGAAGCAAAGAATTTTAAATTATCATAGGTAAAATAATAAATCTGCAGAAATAACACAGAAATCAAAGCATGACATAATGTTGAAACCATTATTGTAGAAACTGACAAGTATTTAGGTTAGATTTATTTCTCTGAGTAATAAGTTAATTGTATAAAGTAAATTGTAATAAAATTTTTATAACCATTACATTCCATTTCTGGATCTGCTGAGATACAGAAGTCACCTAAATCTCCATCAAAAGATGAATGGATGAAGAAGATGTGGTACATATAGAAAATGGAATACCACTCAGTCATATAAAATAACAGAATATTGCCATTTGTAGCAACATGAATGAGCCTAGAGATTATCATACTAAGTTAACTAAGTCACAGAGGACAAGAAATACTATATAATGTCACTTACATGTGGAATCTAAAAAAAAAAAAAGATACAAATGAACTTATTTACAAAAAAGAAATAAACTCACAGACATGAGAAACAAACTTATGGCCACAAAGGGGAGAGAGAAGGAGGGATAAATAAGGAGCATGAGATTAATAGATACACACCACTGTATAAAAAATAAACAATAAAAATGTACTGTGTATGTGTGTGTGTGTGCTTTTATAACTTATATGCAGAGTACCTCATGAGAAACACTGGTCTGGAAGAAGCACAAGCTGGAATCAAGATTGCCAGGAGAAATATCAATAACCTCAGATATGCTCTGATTAAAGGAAAAACACATACACATTCTACTGAATTGTTACAAATACATGGGCTCCTCCCCTAGAGAATGAAGACCTAAAGAAAAGGACCAGAGTAGGAGCTTCTATACTTTGTAGACAATGAAACAATAAATTTGTGATGAATTGAGAAGATAGAGATATTTGCACTATGAGTAGTCAATGATAAAGGAGAAATTAGGAAGATAAGAGTTAGTTTACAAGGCTTATTTATACATATTTCTCAGCCTCCATTTCCCTATCTATGGTAATAAGGGTGTCTTTCTTCCTCCTGGTACAGGGGGGTACATTCACATGGGGGATTGATGACCTGTTTCAGAGAAGAGTAAGACAGGGGAGGTTGGAATGACCTTCCTCTTTCTGCTAGTTTTTTCCCCTCATATTCCTGTTTAAGATATTCAATACACCGAAGTGCCATATTTTGGGGTCACATGTCTTTTCTTTTTTTCTGGCTATGTAGGTGATGTGTGGGATCTTAATTCCCTGACTAGGGATCAAAGCCACTCACTCTCACTGCAGTGGGAACATGGAGTCTTACCCACTTGACTATGAGGGAAGTCCCCTGGGGTCCCATATCTTGAATCCCACTAGTATGACAGAGAATGAGATGGTTGGATGGCATCACTGACTCAATGGACTGAGTTTGAACCATCTCAGAGAGATAGGGAAGGACAGGGAAGCCTGGTGTGCTGCAGCCCGTGGGGTTGTGAAACATCAGACACAAGCAACTGAACATTAGTAAGAAATGTTTTTTGTTTTTTGCTTAAAGCCTGCTGGATGTGAGGCTACAACACAGCAGAAGGCTTGTGTATGGCTGAACCACACTGACTTGTCAGCTCAGTCTCAGGCCCACAGTCCAGCCCCTCTCCTTTCTGCATGACTGAGCTCTAGCCTACTCCCTAGGAATGCGATAAGGAGCCAGATTAGTTCTCTATCAATCAACATTTAGCTTTGCCTTCATCTGATATGAAAAGTGCAGGAATGGCTTCTGCTGATGTAGATAGTTAATGCCCTGCAGGGCATGATGGTCATGAGACCCTCCCTAAGGGGAAGGGGAGGAAAAAAACCCAGGTTCTATGGATGTGTTCCTCCCTCAGTAGTCAGATTAAGTTTTTAGGTTAGGCCCCTTAAATCCTTCATACCTCTTTCAGCAGCACAGAGTGCAGCTTCAAATGCCTCTGGATCTTCGTCAGCCTGATTCTGCCTGCATATGAGTTACCCACAATAAACTTCGTAATTGCACTTCATGGAGCTGCCTGCTTTGTTTTTCTGCCTCAGAGTTCCTTCTCAGTTTGGAGGATGTTACTCAATATTCCCTCCATCTAACACTTTGCTTTAGAAAAAAGAAGAGCTAGGAAAGGTGTTAGGGGAGAGGCAATGTGGAGGGGTATACCTTAGGAAAGATGGGTGGGAAGTATGGCAAGCAGGTATCTGATGGAATTTCAAAAATGAGGTTTTGCTGTGACACAGGGAATGTAGAGAGGAGCCTGGAGGGCTACAGTCCATTGGGTCGCAAGAGTCGGACACGACTGCAGCAACTTAGCACGCAAGCATCCATGCAGGCTAGGTAACCCTCTCTTTTATATCATTGAACAACCTTTAGTAAAGTGTCACTCACTCCTCTGTGAATTGTGGGTTTGAATTCTTTTTGTTTTGTTTTTGATACAACAAAGTACAACATCCTGCTCCAGAGTGAATACAAAGGACTGACACTAGACCACATCAAAAAAAAAAAAAAATAGGTATCTGATGGAATTTCAAAAATGAGGTTTTGCTGTGACACAGGGAATGTAGAGAGGAGCCTGGAGGGCTACAGTCCATTGGGTCGCAAGAGTCGGACACGACTGCAGCAACTTAGCACGCAAGCATCCATGCAGGCTAGGTAACCCTCTCTTTTATATCATTGAACAACCTTTAGTAAAGTGTCACTCACTCCTCTGTGAATTGTGGGTTTGAATTCTTTTTGTTTTGTTTTTGATACAACAAAGTACAACATCCTGCTCCAGAGTGAATACAAAGGACTGACACTAGACCACATCAAAAAAAAAAAAAAAATTATCCCAAACTTGGATATAAGTCAAAGGGTAATTAATGTCATAGGCTACCCTGGTGGCTCAGTGGCAAAGAATCTTACACTGAGAACTTAAGCTTGTTGGTATGATTAATTAGAGCCCAGAGATTTAATAATTTATAATTCTTAAAGCTAATCTCTGGCAATTATTTTCTTTTTTGCTTGATAGGAAAGACATACCTGAAGTGATGGCTTTATTATCCTACAGGATTTTAACCACTGTATATCTTTATCTAGCTTTGTTGTTATTGTTGTTCAGTCCCTCAGTGGTGTTCGACTCTTTACAACCCCATGGACTGGAGCATGCCAGGCTTCCCTGTCCTTCACTATCTCCTGGAGTTTGTTCAAACTCGTGTCCATTGAGTCGATGATGCCATCCAGCTATCTCATCCTCTGTCACCCCCTTCTCCTGCCCTCAATCTTTCCCAGCATCAGTGTCCTTTCCAGTGAGTCTGCTCTTCCCATCAGGTAGCCAAATGATTGGAGCTTCCACTTCAGCATCACTCCTTCAAATGAATATTCAGGATTCAGTTCCTTTAAGATTGACTGCTTTGATCTCCTTGCAGTCCAAGGGACTCTCAAGAGTCTTCTCCAACTCCACAGTTTGAAAGCATCAATTCTTTAGTGCTCAGCATTCTTATTGTCCAAATCTCACATCCATACATGACTACTGGAAAACTCATAGCTTTGACTATATGAATCTGTCAGCAAAGTGATGTCTTTGCTTCTTAATACTTTGCCTAGGTTTGTCATAGCTTTCCTTCCAAGGAGCAAGCGTCTTTTAATTTCATGGCTACAGTCATCATCCACAGTGATTTCAGACCCCAGGAAAATAAAGCCTGTCATTATTTTCATTTTTCCCATCTATTTGCCATGAAATGATGGGACTAGATGCCATGATCTTTCTTTTTTGAATGTTGAGTTTTAAGCCAATTTTTTTTTTTTTACTCTCCTCTTTAACCTTCCCCAAGAGGCTCCTTAGTTTCTCTTTGTTTTCTGCCATTAGGGTGATGTCAACTGCATATCTGAGGTTATTGATATTTCTCCCTGAAATCTTGATTCCAGCTTGAGCTTCATCCAGCACGGCATTTTGCATGATATACTCTGCATATAAGTTAAATAAGCAGGGTGACAATATACAGCCTTGATGTAATCCTTTCCCAGTTTGAAACCAGTCTGTTGTTCCACGTCTGGTTCTAACCGTTGCTCTTTACCTGCATGCAGGTTTCTCAGGAGGCAGGTAAGGTGGTCTGGTATTCCCATCTCTTTAAGAATTTTCCACAGTTTACTGTGATCCACACAATCAAAGACTTTATCTAAGTTAGCAATTTTATTTCAGCATTAAGTTCCTATTTATCATAAAATTCTCAGTTTCTTAAATTCTCCTTTGGTTTTATTCTGCTAGTTCCTTTATTAGTCTGATAAATCTCTGACATGTGCTGAGTAAGAGTTATGCTTTTTAACATTTTGATACTATACTTTGGCACCCACATACTGACTTTGTGTGTTAGGAAATCTGTCCCTTCCTTCAGTTCAGTTCAGTCACTCGGTCGAGTCCAACTCTTTGTGACCCCATCAATTGCAGCATACCAGGCCTCCTGTCCATCACCGACTCCCGAAGCTTGCTCAAACTCACGTCCATTGAGTTGGTGATGCCATCCAACCATCTCATCCTCTGTCGTCTGCTTCTCCTCCTGCCCTCAATCTTTCCCAGCATCAGGGTGTTTTCCAAGGAGTCAGTTCTTCACATCAGATGGCCAAAGCATTGGAGTTTCAGCTTCATATCAGTCCTTGTAGTGAATATTCAGGACTGATTTCCTTTTGGATGGACTGGTTGGATCTCCTTGTAGTCCAAGGGTCTCTCAAGAGTCTTCTCCAACACCACAGTTCAAAAGCATCAGTTCTTTGGCACTCAGCTTTCTTTATGGTCCAACTCTCATATCCATACATGGCTAATGGAAAAACTTATTTTCTTCAAGTACAATTTCTAGAATGTAGTATATTATTTATTTTTAATAACAAAATTACAGTAAGCCTGAGGTTATCCTATATAAATTCTACAAGTTAACACCCTTATATTGACTGTGGCATCATTTACAATAGCCAAGATATGGAACATTCCAAATGTTCATTGATGAATGAATGGATAAAGAAGATGTGAGATATATATAGATATAAACATATATATATATCATATACATTTGATATCACTAAGTCATAAAAAGGAATAAATTCTGCCACTTGTGACAACATGGGTAGACCTTGAACATGGCATGCCAAGTAACATAAGTCAGATAGAGAAAGACAAATACTGTGTGATTTCATTCATATGTGGAATCTGTAAAACAAACCAAACAAAATAAAAGCAAACTTATAGATATGGAGAACAGATCAGAGGTTAACAGAAGGGAAGGGGGTTTGGGGGTGGGTGAAATGGGTGAAGGGGGTCAACTGTATGGTGATGGATGATAACCAGACTTGTGGTAATCACTCTGCAGTGTATATAGTTGTTGAATTATAATACTATATCTGAAACTTACATAATAATTCTGAAAATCTACAAATTAAATTCTTGAACAGACAATAAAGCACAATTTTTAATCATAATTATTTCTAGAATACTCAAAGTATTATGACTTAATAATTTGCTACAAAATATTTATACATTTTGCTTTCACAGAGACAAAATTTGTTTTATAGTAATTTCAATGCACACTTCCCTTTGTCTTATATCCTATAGAAATTCAGTTTTTTTGGTGACTGTATACTTTAATAAGTTTTATTTTTGTGAAGCTATAAAACTTCATTGGCAATTATAACTATAAGGTAAAATTTATCCCAAGAGTTACAAAATGTTATTGGAAATGTGTCCTGCAAATTATTACTGCAATTCTTAAACTGGAGTATTCTAAGTATAGATTTTAGAAATCAGTTTAGGATTTTACCCCTTATACATTGAATTTCCATCAGTATCATGTCCGTACTTTGTTCACCAATTTCAACTCTTAGAATTTACATAGTTGCAGCAGTTTATTCTTTAAGTTATGTTTGCCGTCTATGACACTGAAATGTATATTCTTTCAGTAATTTAAAACTCTTCTTTAAAAATAATGTTGTTGTATGTAATATAGAGAAAAGAAGATTGAACTTGAATTTTAGTTTTGAATCATAAATGGGATTATCAGTTGAACTGAAACTTCTTACTCTTTTTGGTCCTGGAGAAGGGAAAGGCTACCCACTCCAGTATTCTTCCTGGAGAATCCCCAAGGACAGAGGAGTCTGGCAGACTTCAGTCCATGTGGTTGCAAAGAGTCGGACACGACTGAGCGACTAAGCATAACACTCCTTTTCGGTATTGCTGATATTGGGAAAGTTATCAATGTCAAGAGACTCTGCAGTTTGTTTAGTATCAACATATTTTTCATAAACAATATTGCTTCACTTGTCTTTCAAAAAAGTATTAAGTGCATTATGTACTTGGAATTTTTGTTCCTGCATCATTTTTAATTTAATGTTGGCTTTACCAAAGCTATTACAAGTTAGTAGTAACCAAATAAATGTCAAAATGATATATTTTCAAAATCATATCTTTGACTGGTGTTGCAGAAAATGCACCACCACAATGGTTTTTTAACAGAACATTGCATTTTTCCTTTAAGTAAGTTTCTAGTGTCATGACAACTTCACTTTCTCATGTGTTTTTTTCCCCCTCAAAATGGCTTCAAATTTCTTTCCTAAAATTGCTTTCAATAAACTCCAATATTGATGCCAAACAAGTTCAATTTTAAACAGAACAAACAATACAGGATGTTTTCTCTTTTTTTTCAGGAATTTGTTGCTATGATCCCTTATGTTTTCCATGTGTAGTTATGACACTGTCATACTCCTCAGTTCAGTTCAGTAAAGTCACTCAGTTGTGTCCGACTCTTTGTGACCCCGTGGACTGCAGCCCACCAGGCTCCTCAGTCCATGGGATTCTCCAGGCAAGAATACTGGAGTGGGTTGCCATTTCCTTCTCCAGGGGATCTTCCCGACCTAGGGATCGAACCCGGGTCTCCCGTATTGGAGGCAGACGCTTTAACCTCTGAGCCACCAGGGAAGATATCACGTCATACTCCTAGTCATTCAAATTATTTTGTCTAGATTATTTTGTTTATTACTTGTAGATTTGTCTAGATTATTTTTGTAGGCATTCTACTGAGAATTGATAGTATCTGTGTCAATAGAGCTTAACTGTTTTTCCTCAGGAAATTCTAGCCCAAGGAGATAAGATGCTAAACAGTAAATAACTAACTTCATCATTTGCTTCAGGAAATTTCTGCACACCAATTTATCAAGGCAAACGGTTATCTCATCGTGGAAAACAGCAAGTCATAGTGAAAAGAACTGTGTGCTCACCTGGGCAAACAGTTTGCTTATCAGAACAAGAGTTTGTGCTTACAGACTTGATTCAAGACTTAATTTGCCCACTAATCCTAAACTATTAGGTTACAAACTTTGTCTAATCCTTACTAGTTCCCTCTTTGGAAGAGCTTGCCTTAAGATACTTGAGCACAGACTGCTGAGACACTAACATTCTGTCAAGATGGTGCACTCACTTGATGCTGTAAGTCCAATACATTTGGTTTCCCCTGACCAACAGGTCTTTCTGATAGTTCTTGCAGAAGGAGACAACAGTGCAGGGAATATGCTATGCATAGGCCTGTACTAAAATTAACAGGGCTTCTTTGAAAAATAAGAATGACTTTCTCATCCCCTCCAGGTGAAGGGTTGCTGCTGCTGCTAAGCTGCTAAGTCACTTCAGTCGTGTCCGACTCTGTGCGACCCCATAGACGGCAGCCCACCAGGCTCCCCCATCCCTGGGATTCTCCAGGCAAGAACACTGGGGTTGCCATTTCCTTCTCCAATGCATGACAGTGAAAAGTGAAAGTGAAGTCACTCAGTCGTGTCCCACTCTTAGCGATCCCATGGACTGCAGCCTACCAGGCTCCTCCATCCATGGGATTTTCCAGGCAAGGGTACTGGAGTGGGGTGCCATTGCCTGGGAGCAGTAAAAAGTACATTGTGGAAAGACTTCTTGAAAACAAGATGTTGAAGTACTGATGTGACTAATGGAAAACCATTAGTGACTGCCTGGAAAACCAGGGCTTTGAGAGAGTTGCTGAGAAAGGATGTCACTAGCCAAAGGGTTAAACAAAGTCAGGAAAGGCCTGAAGGTTTGACATTGAGGACTGTGCATTGTATATCTTTATCCTGGATCTGAGATTGTAAAGAACAGATATCTCTAGAGCATGATAAGGAAGTAGAGTTAACAATAAAAGGCATACAAGGATTAGGATCTGGGCTTTTGCCTGCGAATGGCATCAGCCCCCTGATCCCCATTTTATTTCTGAGTCTTATTTTTCCTTATTCTTCTGCAGCACTGCTCCCTCAAGTCGGTTCCAACAAACAGTCAACATTATTAAAAATATATATACTCTTTTTCTAGTCATAAAATGTGCTGAACACATTCTTATAAAATTTTACATACGTGTGTGCCTTTTTGAAATAGAAAAAATTTATATAATCTGTTCTACATAGCGTGTATCAGGAGTTGTATCTAAAATAGGTGAGGGACTTCCCTGTTGGTCTAGTGGTTAAGAATCTGCCTTGCAATGCAGGGGATGTAAGTTTGATCCCTGGTTGGGGAACTAAGATCCTACATACATGGAGCAAGCCTGTGTACTGCCACTACTGAGTCCACGTGCCACAACTAGAGAGTCTGTGTGCTGCGACAAAAGATCCACATGAACCAGTGAAGATCTTGAGTGCAACAACTAACACCTGATACAGACAAATAAGTAAAATAAAGCAACTAAGTGATATTTAGCACTTCTCACTTTAATCACTTTATTCAAGGGCTTCCCTTGTGGTTCAGCTGGTAAAGAATCCACCTGCAATGTGGGAGACCTGGGTTCAATCCCTGGATTGGGAAGATCATGTGCAGCATGGAAAGGCTACTCACTCCAGTATTCTGGCCTGGAAAGTTTCATAGACTGTACAGTCCATGGGTTAACAAAGAGTCAGACACGACTGAACAACTTTCACTTTGCCAATTGCCTTACTTTTACTTTACTCAAATAATGTTTCATTTGCTGTGATGTTTGTATTCTAAGAAAATGTTCAGCATTTAATATTATCAGTTCTTATGCCGAGTTCCAAAGAATAGCAAGAAGAGATAAGAAAGACTTCTTCAGCGATCAATGCAAAGAAATAGAGGAAAAGAGCAGAATGGGAAAGACTAGAGAGCTCTTCAAGAAAATTAGAGATACCAAGGGAACATTTCATGCAAAGATGGGCTCGATAAAGGACAGAAATGGTCTGGACCTAACAGAAGCATTTTTTTCCAAATTTGCTGGCATATTGAGTGCAGTGCTTTCACAGCATCATCTTTCAGGATTTGAATTAACTCAACTGGAATTCCATCACCTCCACTAGCTTTGTTTGTAGTGATGCTTTCTAAGGCCCACTTGACTTCACATTCCAAGATGTCTGGCTCCAGGTGAGTGATCACACCATCGTGATTATCTGGGTGGTGAAGATCTTGTTTGTACAGTTCTCCTGTGTATTCTTGCCATCTCTTCTTAATGTCTTCTGCTTCTGTTAGGTCCAGACCATTTCTGTCCTTTATCGAGCCCATCTTTGCATGAAATGTTCCCTTGGTACTCTAATTTTCTTAAAGAGATCTCTAGTCTTTCCCATTCTGTTGTTTTCTATTTCTTTGCATTGATCACTGAGGAAGGCTTTCTTCTCTCTTCTTGCTATTCTTTGGAACTCTGCATTCAGATGCTTATATCTTTCCTTTTCTCCTTTGCTTTTTGCTTCTCTTCCTTTCACAGCTATTTGTAAGGACTCTTCAGATAGCCTTTTTGCTTGTTTGCATTTCTTTTCCATGGGGATGGTCTTGATCCCTGTCTCCTGTACAATGTCATGATCCTCCGTCCATAGTTTCTCATGCACTCTATCAGATCTAGTCCCTTAAATCTATTTCTCACTGTCACTGTATAATCAGAAGGGATTTGATTGAGGTCATACTTTAATGGTCTAGTGGGTTTTCCCTACTTTCTTCAATTTAATTCTGAATTTGGCAATAAGGAGTTCATGATCTGAGCCACGGTAAGCTCCAGAATGTGACTCCAGTCAGCCACAGTCAGCTGACAGAATGTGGTCCACTGGAGAAAGGAATGATAAACCACTTCAGTATTCTTGCCTTGAGAACCCCATGAACAGTATGAAAAGGCAAAATGATAGGATACTGAAAGAGAAACTCCCCAGCTCGGTAAGTGCCCAATATTGTCCCTTAAATCTATTTCTCACTGTCACTGTATAATCAGAAGGGATTTGATTGAGGTCATACTTTAATGGTCTAGTGGGTTTTCCCTACTTTCTTCAATTTAATTCTGAATTTGGCAATAAGGAGTTCATGATCTGAGCCACGGTAAGCTCCAGAATGTGACTCCAGTCAGCCACAGTCAGCTGACAGAATGTGGTCCACTGGAGAAAGGAATGATAAACCACTTCAGTATTCTTGCCTTGAGAACCCCATGAACAGTATGAAAAGGCAAAATGATAGGATACTGAAAGAGAAACTCCCCAGCTCGGTAAGTGCCCAATATGCTACTAGAGATCAGTGGAGAAATAACTCCAGAAAGAATGAAGGGATGGAGCCAAAGCAAAAAACAATCCCCAGTTGTGGATGTGATTGGTGATAGAAGCAAGGTCCGATGCTGTGAAGAGCAGTATTGTATAGGAACCTGGAATGTTAGGTCCATGAATCATGGCAAGTTGGAAGTGGTCAAACAAGAGATGGCAGAAGTGAACATCCACATTCTAGGAATCAACAAACTAAAATGGATTGGAATGGGTGAATTTAACTCAGATGACCATTATATCTACTACTATGGGCAGGAATCCCTTAGAAGAAATGGATTAGCCATCATGGTTAACAAGAGTCCGAAATGAGTACTTGGATGCAATCTCAAAAATGACAGAATGATCTCTGTTCGTTTCCAAGGCAAACTTTTCAATATCATGGTAATCCAAACCTATGCCCCAACCAGTAACACTGAAGAAGCTGAAGTTGAATGGTTCTATGAAGACCTACAAGACCTTTTAGAAGTAACACCCAAAAAAGATGTCCTTTTCATTCTAGGGGACTGGAATGCAAAAGTAGGAAGTCAATAAACAGCTGGAGTAACAGGCAAATTTGGCCTTGGAGTAAGGAATGAAGCAGGGCAAAGGCTAATAGAGTTTTGTCAAGAGAACACACTGGTCATAGCAAACACCTCTTCCAACAACACAAGAGAAGACTGTACACATGGACATCACCAGATAGTCAACACCAAAATCAGATTGATTATATTCTTTGCAGCCAAAGATGGAGAAGCTCTATGCAGTCAGCAAAATCAAGACCTGGAGCTGACTGTGGCTCAGATCATGAACTCCCTTATTGCCAATTTCAGACTTAAATTATGCTTATTAAATTCTTGGATAACCTGAATATTAGTACTGTCACACCAAAACTGTATCATCTGTATGTTTTTAACAATTTTGTGAGATATTTTATCTTATTTCCACATTGTTTCTATTTTATAGTATTAATAATTATAGTATATTTTTAAATTGCAGTTCAGTTTCAAAGGTATAACTCTGTTGTTGATATGCATTTAATTTTGTTCATGTTTATTTAGGGCATGTAATAAATGCTGTCAAACTTTATCCAGGTTGCCCTAGTGATAAAGAACTTGCCTGCCAATGCAGCAGATGTAAGAGATGTGGCCTTGATACCTGGGTAGGGAAGATCCCCTGGAGAAGGGAATAGCAACCCATTCCAGTATCCTTACCTGGAGAATCACATGGACAGAGGAGTCTGATGGGCTACAGTTCATAGGGTCACAAAGAGTTAGACACAACTGAAGCAACTTAGCGCGCACACAAGGAATCCATATATACCCATGCACACACAAGCTGTTAAAACTAAGAACAAATACAGCAGGGTTGCATGGTACAAGATCAATATGCAAAAATTCAATTGTGCTGAGGCTTCTGATGTGGCGCAGTGGTGAAGAATTCATCTGCCAGTGCAGAAGACATGGGTTCCATCCCTGGATCAGGAAGATCCCTGGAGAAGGAAATGTCAACCCACTCCAGTATTCTTGCCTGGAAAGTCCCATGGACAGAGGAGCCTGGTGGGATGGGAAAGAGTCGGACATGACTGAATGACTAAGCAAGCAATCTTTGTACTGTTATCAATCTTGTCAGCTTTTCCCCATTCTCAATGACTTTGATATAGAAATAAAATATAGACATCTTGGAAGCTGAAAGTTCTTGTAATCTTTTTTTGTGTGTGTTATTTGGAATAATTTTTTTGTAATGGTCCCTAAAATTTATTATTTGTAACTTGAGGTAGATAATTATCAACCAGAGCTTCCTTTGGATAGTCATGTTATATGGATTTGTATGTACTTGCATTCACATTGGGTTTAATAGAATCTTTGGGTTTTCTCTCTTTCATTTTCTTAAATGAAAATTTATCAGTTGTTATTGATATGGAAAAAGACAGCAAGTGCATACTGTGTCTAATCAGTGACATCTCAGAAATACCTTCTTTTGAAACTGGTAACTTTAAGTTCTCCTCCTTTTTCCTCCTGTATTTCACTTACTTCCTCCAAAAATTTGTGCAATTATACAACAATATTTCTTTTATTTTCTCTAATGGAGCTCTATTTGCTTAGAGTGACAACTTTTTAAAAATTCTCTTTTGACATCTGGGAAGAAGTTATGAATAACAATATCTTATAATTTGAAACATTCAAAAATAATCAGTTCAGTTCAGTTCAGTCGCTCAGTCGTGTCCGACTCTTTGCGACCCCATGAATCGCAATATAGCTATACAGTGTAGAAATCTGGCAGATAATACCTTAACTAAGTGATCAAAGTTAACATTCCAGCAATGAGTGTAAAAGGAACAAAATTCACCTATCTCAAATTCCTTCTTTGGCATTTGATTATTTAGAGATATAAATGATCAAAAATCAAAAGAATCAAGAAGAAACTTTGACCTTCTCCCTAACTGCTTAAAAGAATGTAGACAGAGAACTTATTCTATGAAAGGAACTATCACCATAGATAATGACAGTACAAACTAAGTATGGTAGACAGGGAGGAACCTTGCAAAGTCTACCAAAATTCCTCTCCATGTTTCATCGTCTCTGTTGATCAAATGTTTGCTTTACCATCTCCCTGTGAGTTACCGTCCTCCTATTTGAAGCCCCAAACCTCTACCCATAGCATCTATTTTTGTCTTTAGCTGAAGGTGGTATTTAAGGTGAGGGCTTCTGCCCATACTGGTAAATTACTCAGTTCTCCTGGGTCTCTCCCACGTATCAGTTCAGTTCAGTTCAGTCGCTCAGTTGTGTCCAACTCTTTGCGACCCCAGGGGCTGTAGCACACCAGGCCTCCCTGTCCATCACCAACACCCAGAGTTTATGCAAACTCATGTCCATTGAGACAGTGATGCCATCCAACTGTTTCATCCTTTGTTGTCCCCTTCTCCTGCCTTCAATCTTTCCCAGCATCAGGGGCTTTTCAAATGAGTCAGTTCTTTGCATCAGGTGGCCAAAGTACTGGCCACCTTAGGCATCAGTCTTTCCAGTGAATATTCAGGACTGATTTCTTTTAGGATGGACTGGTTGGAACTCCTTGCTGTCCAAGGGACTCTTAAGAGTCTTCTCCAACACTACAGTTCAAAAGCATCAATTCTTTGGCACTCAATTTTCTTTATAGTCCAACTCTCACCTCCATACATGACTACTGGAAAAACCATAGCTTTGACTAGATGGGTGTTTGTTGGCAAAGTAATGTCTCTGCTTTTGAATATGTTGTCTAGTTTGGTCATAACTTTTCTTCCAAGGAGCAAGCCTCTTTTAATTTCATGGCTGCAGTCACCATCTGCAGTGATTTTGGAGCCCAGAAAAATAAAGTCTGTCACTGTTTCCAATGTTTTCCCATCCATTTGTCATGAAGTGTGGGACCAGATGCCATGATCTTAGTTTTCTGAATGTTGAGTTTTAAGCCAGCTTTTTCACTCACCTCTTTCACTTTCATCAAGTGGCTCTTTAGTTCTCCTTCCCTTTCTGCCACAAGAGTGGTATCATCTGCATATCTGAGGTTATTGACATTTCTCCTGGCAATCTTGATTCCAGCTTATGCTTCATCCAGTCCAGCATTTCTCATGACATACTCTGCATATAAGTTAAATAAGCAGTGTAACAATATACCGCCTTGACATACTCCTTTCCTGATTTAGAACTAGTCTGTTGTTCCATGTCCAGTTCTAACTGTTTCTTCTTGATCTGCATACAGATTTATCAGGAGGCAGGTCAAGTGGTCTGGTATTCCCATCTCTTGGAGAATTTTCTACAGTTTGTTGTGATCCACACAGTCAAAGGCTTTGGCATAGTCAATAAAGCAGAAGTAGATATTTTTCTGGAAATATCTTGATTTTTGGATGATTGAACAGATGTTGGTAATTTGATCTCTTGTTCCTCTCCCATGTATACATGTTGTTAAACTCTTGATTTTCTCTGTTATTCTGCCTCCTGTCAATTTAATTCTTAGATCAGCCAGAAGAACCTAGAATAGTACAGAAAAATTTCTTCCTCACTGAGAGGAGACATGACATCATCATGTGCCTGCTGACATCATGAACTGAGAAGGAGTCAGTATCATTTGGAGACAGGAGATATCTTGGCCCCATACTGAGCAGCTGGAACTTGTCTCCTGTTTTCTCTTGAGATAAAGATAATGGCAGGAGCAGAGCTATGCTTGAGTAAAAGATAAGAAGGACACATTTTGGGGGGGATCAAGCAGGCCTCCCAAACTCCACATGCAAAGAAATACTCCTTAGGGGTCAAGGAAGGAAGGGAGAACCAGCCTATAATAGGTCCTGCCAGCCTCCCGGAAAACCTTATACTGAAATCCATCTTGGCTAAAAGATGTGTGTGCATATCAGGAAGGACCTCAAGTCAGGCCAAATGTGGGCAACCAGAAGATGAATAAGAACCGAAAAAACTGGCTCCGTTTAAACAATTTAAGTCAATCCAAAAGCATATAGCTCACTCCAAGACTGCTCATGTCTTCTTCCACGGGTACTTTGCTTCTGATAAGTGCTTTACCCACTTCACTATCTCCATCTCTTTGCTGAATTCTTTCTTCAAAGAAGGCAAGGATTGAGATCTTGATTCAAGTCTTCTGGGCCTCATGTTCTAGTGGCTGGGTTTTGGTGCTGTTATCACTGCAATCTGGGTTCAATTCCAGGTCAGGGAACTAAGATCCTTTTCAAGTTGCTGCACCCTGTAGGCCCCATGAGATCAACTTCTGTGGTTTTCTTAACAAAAATCTTAACCTGAATTTATCATGAGAACAGATCAGATAACGCTGTGTGTCATTTTCCAAGATGAATTTTGCGATACCAGATGGGTGTTCTACAATTCATTTCAGTCCAGATACTAGTAACCTGGAATTAGTACAGACATGGTGAAATGGGAATCCAAGTTCATATTCTTGGAGCCAAAGAATGAGCTTCATGAATGCACAAACGGTCACAATAGAAGTGAATAGCATTTTAGAGAAAAGAAAAGTACAAGGGCTCTTAGCATAGACACTGAAATGGTGTAAAGTGTCCCCCAAAAGGCAGGACTTATAGCAGTTCATATCCTTACTAGTATTGATCTGTACATTTTTGGTTGGCTTCTGTCCTTAAAATATGTCATTTCTAACCAATCAGTTTAAAGGTCACAATGTTTAATTTAACATCTTTATGGCTCCTCTTGATCTTCAGATTAAGTCACCACCCTTTTTCATGCCCCCTGGCCGTTTTACAATGGATCAGATGAAATAAAGATTAATGATTACTAGTTGTTTTTCCCTCTAGCATATGGAACAGAAGTTAATTACTGCCCTTTCCAGGATCTGAGTGCTGATAATTTATCAGGCTAAGGACACATTCCAGGAATTCAGGACAAAGGGTATAGTTCAAGGTTAATGGAGCGAGATGTTTATTGAAAATAAACTGCAGTCTCAGAGTTCTATACTGACTGTCTAGCAGTTTCTACCTCACTGGAAGTTATGGGACACAGTCCCACAAGACTGCCCCTACTTCAGATACCAGCAGCAATTCTTGGGCGTCCTCAAAGCACCAAATTTCTCCCTATCCAATCACAGATTTGGGGGTTCCTACAACTATGCTCCTCTGCTCAGTTTTGAAGGTTCTCTAAAATAGCTCACAGACCTCAGAAAACTGCTATACTCACAGCTACAGTTTTATTATAAAGGATATAACTCAGAAATAGCCAAATGGAAGAGCTGTATAGGACTAGTGTTGAGGAGGGACTGGGGTGCACAGAGCTTTCACATTTTCTCCAGGTGGCTATCCTCCCAGCACACTGAAGTGTTCACCAACCCAGAAGCTTGCAGAACCTTGTTGTTCAAGAGCTTCTATCAAGTCTTCGTTACCTAGACGTGGTTAATTATGCCAACTAAAACTTGAAGTTGTCATTCACCGTCTGCTTCTACAGGAATGAAGTCACTAGCCACTGCAGCACACCCTGAAAGGGGTTCAGGGCACAGATCAGAAATGAGGCACTCTGTGTTCTGGGAAAAACTGGCAGAACAGACGTTCAGATATTTGGACATTTTAAAAAGATTTTATGAGCTCATTTTCTTGCATCTTTTCATATCTGGAAAAGCACTAAAATCATTAACGTGGAAATCTCCTGGTGACTAGCAGTAACCTTCTTGTGACTAGAAACAACCTTCTGCCAAAATGTGTGCTTGATTGTGTATATCTTCCCTTCATTAAAATCACATATATACTACCCACTACCTGTATGGAGCAGTTCCCCAGAGCTATCTGAGAGGTTGTTTCCCAGGCTATAGCCCTTATTGGGTCCCAAAGAAAAGTTAAATAACAACTCTCACAATCTGCATTTTTTTCAGTTAACAAACATTGATTTTTGGTGATTAAACTCAATCTCAAATGCCTCTTTACAGAGGCTGAATGTTCTATCAGTTCAGTTCAGTTCAGTTCAGTTGAGTCGCTCAGTCGTGTCTGAGTCTTTGCGACCCCATGAATCACAGCACGCCAGGCCTCCCTGTCTATCACCAACTCCCGGAGTTCACCCAGACCCACGCCCATGGAGTCAGTGAC
>SJXQ01004586.1:66137-142319 GCA_006408695.1 Aepyceros melampus
TTCTTCACAGTCCAACTCTCACATCCATACATGACCACAGGAAAAACCATAGCCTTGACTAGACGGACCTTAGTCGGCAAAGTAATGTCTCTGCTTTTGAATATTCTATCTCGGTTGGTCATAACTTTCCTTCCAAGGAATAAGCGTCTTTTAATTTCATGGCTGCAGTCACCATCTGCAGTGATTTTGGAGCCCAAAAAAATAAAGTCTGACACTGTTTCTACTGTTTCCCCATCTATTTCCCATGAAGTGATGGGACCAGATGCCATGATCTTTGTTTTCTGAATGTTGAGCTTTAAGCCAACTTTTTCACTCTCCTCTTTCACTTTCATCAAGAGACTTTTTAGCTCCTCTTCACTTTCTGCCATAAGGGTGGTGTCATCTGCATATCTGAGGTTATTGATATTTCTCCCAGCAATCTTGATTCTAGCTTGTGTTTCTTCCAGTCCAGCATTTCTCATGATGTAATTTGCATATAAGTTAAATAAGCAGGGTGACAATATACAGCCTTGACATACTCCTTTTCCTATTTGGAACCAGTATGTTATTCTATGTCCAGTTCTAACTGTTGCTTCCTGACCTGCATACAGATTTCTCAAGAGGCAGGTCAGGTGGTCTGGTATTCCCATCTCTCTCAGAATTTTCCACAGTTTATTGTGATTCACACAGTCAAAGGCTTTGGCATAGTCAATGAAGCAGAAATAGATGTTTCTCTGGAACTCTCTTGCTTTTTCCATGATCCAGCGGATGTTGGCAATTTGATCTCTGGTTCCTCTGCCTTTTCTAAAACCAGCTTGAACATCTGGAAGTTCACGGTTCACATATTGCTGAAGCCTGGCTTAGAGAATTTTGAGCATTACTTTACTAGCATGTGAGATGAGTGCAATTGTGCGGTAGTTTGAGCATTCTAATCAGATGGGTTTTTTTTGGCAATAAGTGTCTATCCAGATGCTAGCTAGGGTCAGGAGTAACCTTATTAGCATAACAGACACTTCTATCACTTAGGAAATCACCAAGGGTTTTAGGAGCTCAATGTCAGGAAAAAAGGACAAAGACTGAATATTTTTTCTAATCACAATATAGATGATTTACAGTGTTGTGTTATTTTTTGTTATTCAGCAAAATGATTCACACATATATATGTGTGTGGGTATATGAAAGAAATTAATCCTTTGCCGGTCACATCATTTGCAAATATTTTCTCCTCTTCTGTAGATTGTCTATTCATTATGTTTATGTCTTTTCATTTTGTCTTTGCTGTGCAAAAGCTTTTAAGTTTAATTAGATCCCATTTGTTTATTTTCCCTTTTAGTCTCATTAATGTAGGAGATGGAGCACCCCCGCCAAAAAAAAACATTGCTATGATTGATGTCAAAAAGTCTTCTGCCTAAGTTTTCCTCTAGAAGTTTTATAGTCTCTGGAATTATAGTTAGCCTTTAATCCATTGAGTTTATTTTTGTTTATGGTATTAGAAGATATCATAATTTCATTCCTTTACATGTAGTTGTACATTTTTCTCAGCACCACTTATTGAAAAGACTGTCTTTTCTCCATTATATATTGTCTCCTTTACAATTGGTTAATTAATCATTAGTTCATGGGTTTATTTCTAAGACCAAACATAATGTTTTATCATACCATAACCCCAAATTGTGGGATGTTTCACAAAATAACTTGCCAGTACTCTTCAAAACTGCCAAAGCCATGAAAGTAACAACAATAAAACAAAACAGAACAAAACAAAACCAAATTGCCCGAGATTAGAAAAGACTGAGAAGCCATGGTAACTAAATGCAGTGTGAGACCTCAGACTGGATGCTGAACCAGAAAAAGACATCAACTGGACAACTGGCAATATTTGAATAAGATCTTTAGATTAGTTAATAATATTGTTTATCAAAGTTAGTTTCGTGGTTTTGATCATTGTATGATGGTTACATGGTTCACATTAGGGAAAAGTCAGTAAAGTATATACAAAGACTGTCTTATATCATTTTTGCCACTTCTTTGTAAGTCTGATATTATTTTAAAATAAAAATAAATGTAAAATAGTGTGCATGCTATACACTCTAAATGTTAATAGCAGTTATTTTTATACTGATGAAATTTCCATAATATTAAGGAAATTCTTCCTATAAAATATATAGTGGGTAATCATTTAGTGATTTCTAATTTATGTCTATGAAATGCTGCTTTGTGAACTTTTAGTGTTAAATGAATATTAGTTATTATTATATAGTGGTTCACTTCATAATGAAAGAACTTAAGAGATTTAAATTAGAAGCTCAATAATACCTTTCTAGTACAACAAACACAAAGCAGATGATATCAATTACAATATGAAATTAGAGCCAGTGCTCTGGTAACAATAGTGAATTTTGTTTTTAATTTTATCATGCTCCCAGTCAATATAGTATTTGGTGAAGTATATTTAAAATGGATTCTATAAAACAGTCAAACAGTTTAAGTCGTACTTTTTTCTTTGGGGGACTTCCCTCATAGCTCAGTTGGTAAAGAATCTGCCTGCAGTGCAGGAAACCTTGGTTCGATTCCTGGGTCAGGAAGATCCACTGGAGAAGGGATAGGCTACCCTCTCCAGTGTTCTGGCCTGGAGAGTTCCAAGGACTGCATAGTCCATGGGGTTGCAAAGAGTTGAACATGACTGAGCAACTTTCACTTTCACGTTCTTTGCATTATGAATAGCAATCGCTTAAAGATCAAAGAAATACTCTTTTTAATCAATTATACTCATTATACCTAAATATTATATTTCTGCCATGGCAAATGTAAATCATCACTTTCAGGCTATCTACTTTATAATTATTTGTCCAATGCCATTTTCCAATCATCAGGTGTATGTAGTTTTCTACAAGGGTAAGCTGGCATCTGGTCCCATCACTTCATGGGAAATAGATGGGGAAACAGTGGAAACAGTGTCAGACTTTATTTTGGGGGGCTCCAAAATCACTGAAGATGGTGACTGCAGCCATGAAATTAAAAGACGCTTACTCCTTGGAAGAAAAGCTATGACCAAGCTAGATAGTATATTCAAAAGCAGAGATATTACTTTGCCAACTAAGGTCCGTCTAGTCAAGGCTATGGTTTTTCCATTGATCATGTATGGATGTGAGAGCTGGACTGTGAAGAAGGCTGAGTGCCGAAGAATTGATGCTTTTGAAGTGTGGTGTTGGAGAAGACTCTTGAGAGTCCCTTGGACTGCTAGGAGATCCAACTAATCCATTCTGAAGGAGATCAACCCTGGGATTTCTTTGGAAGGAATGATGCTAAAGCTGAAACTCCAGTACTTTGGCCACCTCATGCGAGGAGCTGACTCATTGGAAAAGTCTCTGATGCTGGGAGGGATTGGGGGCAGGAGGAGAAGGGGACAACCAAGGATGAGATGGCTGGATGGCATCACTGACTCGATGGACGTGAGTCTGAGTGAACTCCATGAGTTGGTGATGGACAGGGAGGCCTGCGTGCTGCAATTCATGGAGTCTCAAAGAGTCGGACATGACTGAGCAACTGAACTGAACTGAACTGAAGCTGGTCTTTTAAATGAATTTTCCAGTGGTCCCTGCTAAGTCACTTCAGTCATGTCCGACTCTGTGCAATGCTATGGACTGTAGCCTGCCAGGCTCCTCTGTCCATGGGATTCTCCAGGCAAAATGCTGGAGTGGATTGCCATTGCCTTCTCCAGGGTATCTTCCCGACCCAGGGATCGAATCAGTGTCTCTTACATCTAACCTGCACTGGCAGGTGGGTTCTTCACCACTCGCGCCACCTGGGAAGACACTGGACACTACGTTTTCCAGAGGACAGCATTTGTGCAAGTCAGATTGGGTGAGGCGACAAACTGGACTGAGAAACTGAAGATGGTGGGGTCTCTGACGTGAACGTTGACTAGAAAGTGCTGGAGACTGAAGGTAAGGGTTAATGTAACTGGGAAGTCTGGAGTTTATCTTCAGAGCAGCCAGGAGAGGTTTATGGCAGAGATTTCCCTGACAACTGCCAGAAGTCTTCTATCTTTTTGTGCAAAAACAGCTCAAATGGGTTTGCTTTTTCTCACACTCACAGGCCATGCTCTGTAATCAGAGTCCTCTGTGATTACAATCTTTCATGGGTAACACGCTTCCTTCCTGTGTGGCCAGTGTCCTTGGGCAGCCAGGTCCATGGCAAAGACAGGGCTGGGGAGCCAGGCCATTCAAAGGACTCTGTTTGTATGGGGTTACACTATTACTGGCAAAAATAATGTGAGATACCTACATTCAGACATTTAATAAAGGCCATGAGGGAACCATGAGGTGAGAATAACCTAACATCACAGCTGCAATAGAAGGAGAAGGGCTGGATTATGGTCTAATAGTACCAAACTGAAGTGAAAGCATTAGGCACGCAGTTGTGTCTGACTCTTTGTGACCGCATCAACTATAACCTCCTAGGCTCCTCTGTCCATGGAATTCTCTAGGCAAGAATGCTGGAGTGAGTTGCCATTCCCTCTCCAGGGGATCTTCTTGACCCAGGAATTGAACCCAGATTTCCTGCATTACAGGCAGATTTTTTACCATCTGAGCCACCAGGAAAGCTCCGTGTTTACATACAATGGAACACTATATAGTAATGAAAGTGAACTTCAGATACAGGCAAGTTTAAGACTAAGGCAGCATCATAAAAACTATTCATTGAGAAACAGCATTGAGAAAATTAATTTAAAAAAATTATAAAACTCCAAAATTTTTAAAAATTTTAATTGGAGAACTGCTTTGCAATGTTGTATTGGTTTCTGCCATACAACAATGCAAATCAGCCATAACTATATATCAGTTCAGTTCAGTTCAGTCACATATATATATATATATATATCCCCTTCTTCTTGAGCCTTCCTCCCACTACCCCCCATGTTTACCCACTCTAAAAAGTTTGAGACTATGAATAATTTTTGTATACAAATAAGCTCCCTAAGTAGATTAGAAACTTCTTGAGGACAGACAGGGAATATTATACTCATTGAATTTCCCTCTTCAGTGCAAAGCGTGTGGATAAAGGAATAGGAATGAAGTAATGGATGAACAAATAAATAAATGTAGAAGTGGTAGAAATGCTCCATTTTCTCCTGGTCATTGTCACCTGCAATTGTCCTGGTCTAGTAGGGTCTTTTTAGTTTGTCTAGATAATGTCTGGTATGCACACCAAAAGCCAGAGTGAGGTGAAACGCTACTGTCTTGAGCTGAGCTGTTGGCTGAAGTCTAGAAAGGGAGTTGGGCTCCTGGGAAGTTCTGTTACATCAAAAGCCTTCTTTAGTTTTAAAATATAATGATATCAAAACAAAGATTAAGTGTTGAGTGAAGGGAGAAAGCAAAGACACTGAGGACCATAAGCCAAAGACACTGGTTCTCTTTCTGGTATCCAACTTAGGGGACAAGTGGCAACACTCAATCTCCCTTGTGCTAAGTCATGTCTGACTCTTTCGTAGCCCCTTGGATTATAGCCAGCCAGACTCCTCTGTCCATGGGATTCTCCAGCAAGATTTCCTACTCCAGGGAATCTTCCCAACCCAGGGATCAAACCTGTGTCTCTTGTGTTTCCTGTACTGGCAGGCAGATTTTTTTTACCATTAGCAACACCCGGGAAGCCCATTCCTCAAATGGGGTCAATAATACAATAATTCTCATGAAGATCACCAAGACTATGCATGCAGAAATGAATGGTTAAAAAATAGTTAAACATTTCTTAGTTGGACAGTGGTTAGATGTTTCTTCTTCCTTATGTTGGGGAGGAAGAAATTTCCTTCTAACCTTCCAGGTTTCTCTGACTGGTATAAGAATTAAACCAACATGACACAGAGTAATAGGAGAAAATGAAACAAAAGTCTAATAACATGTATACAGGGAAAAGATCCAGGGAAACTCACCAAAATGGTCAAAGCCCTTACCTTAAACACCATCTTCAGCGAAAGACAAAAGAGGATTTTGAGGGTGGGGGGAGTCAGTTACAGAAAGTGACCAGGAAAAGCACAGTAAACAAGGACAAGGCTGTTATACACATATTTGAGTCAATGGCTTCTCTATTGATATATTTTTCAGAGATTTGGTCATTCTCCTCTTCCAGGTACAGTGATGGAGACACCCTTACAAAAAGATTCCCCTCACAAATATAAATATGTCTTACAAAAGGGCAACTCCTACTGGCTTTTCAGGCTTCCCTGGATCAGACGGTAAAGAATCCTCCTGCAATGTAGCAGACCTGGGTTTGATCCCTGGGTTGGGAAGATCCCCTGGAGGAGGGCATGGCAACCCACTCCAGTATTCTTGCCTGGAGAATCCCCATGGGGACAGAGGAGCCTGGTGGGCTACAGTCCATGGGGTTGCAAAGAGTTGGATACGATTGAGCGACTAAGTGCACACTGCTTGGTTTTCAGAGTTTATCTAATGTCTGTTGCTTCTTAGAAAAAAGCTAGCTTAAAATAATTGATATGCCAAAGAGATATATTTCTCAGTGGCAAATTCTGCTCCCCTACGTTTGCAAAGAATTTCACTTGTATTCTTTTTTTTTTTTTTTTTTTTGTCTCAGGGTAACTTTAAAGATTGAAAAACAATCTTTAAAGATTGAAAAACAAAGGAGTTCTTGGCAAAAAGTTAATATAAAGAAACCATTTATGATTGCTGGGCAGTACAGCATGATTTACATTTTCCAAATTCTAAACTGAGAGAATTGGCTTCTGGACATTCAGAAATGGCTTCTGGACATTTCAGCAACACTAGCAGCCCCCACAGATATCAGACTTTGTGTCTCCTTCTCACTAATTTACTGTATAGATTCCCATCATTGTTTTAAAAAAACAAAACAAACAAACAAACAAAAAAAACCCTGATGGATGGAATACATATATAGAGAAGGACATAAAATATAATTATGCTAGCTTGGAGTTCTTAAAGAAGCTATTGCTCAGAGCACCTGCTTGTTGTTGAAATTTCCTGGTCCAGACCTAACAGGTCACCCACTGCCAGTAGCAGGTTTTTACTGTGATAGGCTCCAGTCCACTGGGGTGAGTGGTGCCAAAACTGAACAGGACCCTGTGGAGCCCTCCTGGGTACAAAAGCCCCTCTGTGTGCTTAGTTACTTGTTTGTAGAAAAGGACTTTAGTTTCCTAGAACTTCCTTGAGTTCCAAAGAGCAGACTTAAGCAATTTCTAACTAGGAAAGTGAGCAAACACAAGGAAAAAAAAAGGAAGTGCAAGGATAGTTTAAAGAATAGGTTAGTGATAAAAGAATTCTAGTTCCTCCTTGAGGAATATTCATAACAATCCGATGTGTTTATTTGAGTTGTTCTAATTTTTTGGGGCTCCAAAATCACTGCAGATGGTGACTGCAGCCATGAAATTAAAAGACGCTTACTCCTTGGAAGAAAAGTTATGACCAGCCTAGATAGCATATTAAAAAGCAGAGACATTACTTTGCCAACAAAGGTCCATGTAGTCAAGGCTATGGTTTTTCCTGTGGTCATGTATGGATGTGAGAGCTGGACTGTGAAGAAGGCTGAGCGCCGAAGAACTGATGCTTTTGAACGTGGTGTTAGAGAAGACTCTTGAGAGTCCCTTGGACTGCAAGGAGATCCAACCAGTCCATTCTGAAGGAGATCAGCACTGGGATTTCTTTGGAAGGAATGATGCTAAAACTAAAGCTCCAGTACTTTGGCCACCTTATGCGAAGAGTTGACTCATTGGAAAAGACCCTGATGCTGGGAGGGATTGGGGGCAGGAGGAGAAGGGGATGACAGAGGATGAGATGGCTGATGGCATCACCGACTTGATGGACATGAGTCTGATTGAACTCCAGGAGTTGGTGATGGACACGGAAGCCTGGTGTGCTGGGATTCATGGGTTGGCAAAGAGTTGGACATGACTGAGCTATTGAACAGAACTGAACTGAAGGAGATAAGACCCCTACCAAGTGTAGAAAGAGATTACATGATGACCATAGGCATGTAGACTCCAGACTAGTTGGAAACAGAAAGCTGATAGTAAGATTCTCAAAACATCAGCCTATTACCTCATCACCAATTAATCAGAAGAAAGTTCCTGAGCTGCAACCCACACCATAAATGTTGCCTTTAAAAACCCTTCCTTGAAAGCCATCAGGGTTTGGGGTCTTTTGAGCATGAGTTGCCCATCCTCCTTGCTTGGCAACCTGAAATTAACACTCTAATTTCCTTTAGAAACCCAGTGTCAGTAGATTGGCTCTGCCGCATGGCAGGCAATTGGACACACGTTCTGTTCAGTAATATTTTGAGACCTACAGTTCAGGCCTGAGGGGCAGTGGAGCTCCTGGGCAGGGCTGTATGTACTTCCCAATGTATTTCCTCCAATATGCCTCTCTTCCAGTTGTAAGAAGGGGGTTTTGACTCGCACCAGTGGGACAAGCAGAATGCAGAGGTGTGGAATGTGTTGTCTTCAATGTCTAAACAACTCCACCAGGTGCTGTGCTTTTGATTGATGTCAGGAATACTCGGTGTGAAACAAAGCCTATATTTTATGACAAGACACAAAACATTTAAACATGAGAAGTTTTCTCTATCCTTTGGCCCCCACTAGCTCAGCTGGTAAAAAATCTGCTTGCAATGCGGGAGACCTGGGTTTGATCTCTGGGTTGGGAAGATCCCACGGAAAAGGGAAAGGTTACCTGCTCCAGTATTCTGGCCTGGAGAATTCGATGGATTAGTCCATAGGTCCGCAAAGAGTCAGACATAACTGAGCAACTTTCTCTTCACTCTGCTCTACTGTGCACTGTGTATCTGTATCACACATCAACCAAACCTCCCTAAGGGGAGAAATACCTGCTCACCCATAGAGAGCAACATTCTTCTAGCACCAAGATAACTCTTTGAAGGTAACATTCCTTCTTAATGTTGTAAGGGGTCACATGACCCACCAGTCTGTATCTGCAGATCTGGATTGCGTAAACCGTCAATAATACATCATTTAATTTATAACCCTCCATTAAAAAAAAAAATATATATATATATATATATATATATATGACTCTGCTTTGACTTCCAATGGGTGAACAGTTCTCAGAGTTTTCTGAGGTGCTGTTCCTAGCTTATAACAAGTCCCTTGGACTGCGAGGAGATCTAACCGGTACATTTTAAAGGAGATCAGTCATGGGTGTTCATTGAAAGGACTGATGTTGAAGCTGAAACTCCAATACTCTGGCCACCTGATGCAAAGAGTTGACTCATTGGAAAAGACCCTGATGCTGGGAGGGATTAGGGGCAGGAAGAGAAGGGGACGCCAGAGGATGAGATGGTTGGATGGCATCACCGACTTGATGGACGTGGGTTTGGGTGGACTCTGGGAGTTGGTGATGGACAGGGAGGCCTGGCGTGCTGCGGTTCATGGGGTCACAAAGAGTCGGACATGACTGAGTGACTGAATTGAACTGAACTGAACTGAACTGAATCCTCAGTTTGGCTCAAATAAAATTTCTCTTTCTTTGTTAGATCAACTGATTAATTTTTCATTGACATAGGTACAGTCAGAAGCTTCTCCTTAAAGTCAGTTGGAAGGTCTCACTGGACTCCATCCCAAATTTCACCTAAAAAGACACGTGGGCTGGTCCTACAAACCCTTTGATGCCAATGACCCAACCAATTGAGGTGATTGCCTGGACTATGTGGTCCCAGATCAACATAGATGAGTGACAGCTCCTAGGCTATTACTAGGTGCTGGTACAGACGATACATGACTATGCGTCTGTGGTGTTGCCAAGGCCTGACCAGCCCATCCTAAACTGGATTAACATGAACTCAACCAACAAAACGAGGCAGGCACAACAAAGTCCCATCTCAAATGGAAAAGCATAGACAAGACTAACATTACCTGGGACCCCCAGGGGTCACATGCTTGCATAAACATGTGGCCCACACCTTAAAAGGACAACTTCTGGGTGTAATGAAGCCTCTGCTTACCCCAGTAGTCTGTTGGGGACCATGGTTTTAGGAGATTGCCACAGAAGGTGTGGCCTAGTTCACAGGTGGAAGATGAAAGTTTGATGGGGTTCATTAGCAGCTGTGAGAATGGACACATCATCCCCAACCAAGGATCAGACCCAATGAGCTGAGCAGGCGGCTGTGTGGCTAGCTGAGCAGGCTATCTTCAAATCCCCTCCATGATACACCTTCATGGACTCCTGGGTCACTGCATGTTCTCTTCTATTTTTTTTCCTCTAATATTTAAATGTACAGAGTTGGGCACAATTTTGGTAGGCTTTTAGCAGTGAATGAAACAAAAGAAAGTTTAAATTTTCTTCCTTTAAAGCCATGAAGAGATAAAAATTAAGGTTTGGGGCAGTTGATGGGAGAGAAAGGAGTGATGGAGAGTAGTGGACAAGTAGGTCAGGTACCTGGGTGCTCATCCTGATGCCACAGCTCAACCAGGGTGAACTTGTACTTGCCTCTTTATTTCCCTGAACCTCAGTTTCCTCATATCCAATGTCCCTCCCAGCACAAACATCCTACGATTGAGAGTAAAGTAACTAATAGCCATTTTTATCTTAAATCTTACTCTAAATGTATTTTATGATGTTTTTCTCATTAGAATTTTAGGATGTTTTTCATGCATGGGTGCAGTTGCTTGTTTCTGGGATGTGGCCTGGCTCCTCATTTGTGAAGCAGCAGTCCAGTGGAGGAGGTTGGTCACCACTACCCAAGAAGAGCCTGAGGCAGGAGGAGAGCAGGGATCATGTTGATTTGAAGGTGGTGGATGCTAGAGCAAGTCATGGAGAAGAGTTCAGTTCATTTCAATTCAATCACTCAGTCATGTTCGACTCTTTGCGACCCCATTGACTGCAGCACGCCAGGCTTCCCTGTCCATCACTAACTCCTGGAGCTTGCTCAAACTCATGTCCATCGAGTCGGTGAAGCCATCCAACCATCTCTTCCTCTATTGTCCCCTTTTCCTCCTGTCTTCAATCTTTCCCAGCTTCAGGGTCTTTTCCAGTGTGTCTTTTCCAAAGGTCTTTTCCTTTGTATCAGGTGGCCAAAGTATTGGAGTTTCAGCCTTCAGCATTAGTCCTTCCAATGAATATTCAGGACTAATTTCCTTTAGGACTGACTGGTTTAATCTCCTTGAACCTCAGTTTCCTCACCTCCAAGGTCCTGAGACCTTGGAGAAGATGGGACCACCAATTGCCCTTTGAGCTGGACCAAGGCAGTGGGAGGCTTCTCCCTCTCTCCCCTGTCCTTGGAATGTATGTTCTGTCTACTGTTCTTACAGTTGGAACTGTTTTCAAGGATGCATCCTGGATAGAGCAATGTGGTGTTGAGAACAACTGGACTGAATGTGTGACTGAAACTGTTAAGGTCTCTACACAAAGTTATGCGATTTTGGCAGTGGGTGCAAAGCTGTATTGTCTCTCAGTGCCCAAGACAAGCCTCACAAGTAAGTTCCCTTTCTTATTCAACCCACTATCCACCAGTATGGATTGCTCTGCCTCTTTCTTCAGTCACTTCTTGCCCTCCATGCACAGGGGCTAGCATTAGAACCAACATGGGACAAGGCAATTCTGTGGCACCATCAAAAATTAAGAAACATATACCATGAAGTAAACTAGTCTGATGATTTATAATAAGAAACATATATTAGGTTTCTGTCCCTTTTCTGTCACAAAGGGCCTAAAACTCTTACATTTCCTAGGTGATAACTCTCCATAACTTTTGTTATACTAATGAAGTGACTTTTGGAAAGCCCTGGGTCACTTAAGGATGGGGGCTTGTCGCCAGAAGAATCAACTAAATGCTTAGAGGGCTGGGTATCTGACCTCTAGGGAGGGCAGAAGAGCTGAAGCTTGAGTTTAGACACCAATAGCCAATGATTTAATCAATCATGCCTGTGCATGTCTCCATAAAACCTCACAAGGACAGGGTTTGGAGACCTTCCATTTGGTGAACACATGGAGGGACTGGGTGGCAAGCGGAGCATTCAGAGAGAGTATGGAGCTCTGAGCCCCTTCCCACATACCTTCCCCTAGGCACCTCTTCCATCTGGCTGTTCATGAGTCATGTCCTTGTATAATAAGTTGACAATCTAGTAAGTAAACTGTTTTCTTGAGTTCTGTGAGCCTTTGTAGCAAATTAATTGAATACAGGGAAGGAGTGGTTGCAACCTCCAATCTGTATCCAGGTAGATGCACAGCTGACAAACCTGAACTTGCACTTGGTGTCTGAAGGTGGCTGAGGGCTAAGCTCTTAACCTGTGGGATCTAATGCCAGCTCCAGGTAGACAGTGTCAGAATGGAAGTTGAATTGTAGGACACCCAGTTGGGGTCAGAATTGCTTGGTGGTAGAGATTCCCTTGTACAAGGGAGGAATTCCCTTCCCTTGTACACACACACACACACACACAGAGGAACTGGGTGTAGAATCATTAATTAATTAACAGGTACTCAGAATAACATAGGTTGTCAATGATTGATGGAAGCAATCAATGTAAGGAACACACATATCTAGTTAGGAATGCTGGATGGGAGGAGCTATGTCCCTGTAGCAGGTGGTGACTACTACTTAATCTACTTCTGAACTGTGCTCCCTCAATGGCACATGTTCAGGTAACAAGTTTGACCCCCTCCCTCCACACACCCTGCCTCCTATTCCCTGACTACTCCAGACTAATTTTGTTAATCTTTCATTGTCCCATACTCCGTTCCTTAATGTACATAGAGAAAGTGGTATATGTAAACATACATAGTGCCTTTTCCCCCATTGCGCTTTTCAACTAAATGTCCAATGTTGTGCTTTAATCAAATGGAGGTGTGTTGAGAAAAACACTCTGACAATGAAAAAAAAATACCCTCAATGCTTTGGTTTTTTTTCCATTAGTGGTATGTCTCAGTTAATTTTTACTTTATATTCCAAATAACTATTCTGTAATGGCAGTAATATAAACAATTCCAATAACAATCCTAAGGAATCTTGTTTGATTTGAGAATTTAAATATTTTGATTGATTTATTATAAAACCAAAGACAAAGTTATTACTTCTTTTGGTATGTAGCTGCTATCTGTACAGCAATCTGCCCTTAGAGGAGGAAGACATTACTGTAAAACAAAGGAACCCTCCATAGGTTTCTCTTTAGGTCAATTGTCTTATTACTTAATTACATTTCTTGTCTTTAAAAAACTTCACAATTGCTTATTTTGTAAAGGAATGATTAAAATGTGAATTCATCATGTTAAATCTAAGTTTTCCTTAAGATTAGCTAGTGTTAGCTGTTTCAAAAAAGATCTCTATTTTTGTAATTTGATATTAAAAAAAATTATTATTGGAGTACAGTTGATTTATAATATTGTTGTAATTTGATATTTGAATGGGAAGAATGCCCGGTTAACTATTTTCAGTTAAAAATCTCTAAGGGATACTTGACTGCTTCTCTGTCACAGCCAAAATCTTTCACCTGATATCCCTTCAAAACAACAAATTTGAGGAGAAAAATCAATCTTTGTATTAGTCACAAATCTAAAACTGTGACTGCGTGGGCACTGGGAAAACTTTAGTGCATCCAGTTTGCTGCTTTTGGCCTGGATATGCTGACTTTCAGAAGCCAAATCCTTGAAAGTTTTGGCATCAAACATTTTGGGGTTTTGTTTTCTATTTGTTTTGCATATTTGGGGGCATCTGAGATTTTTGGTATCAACATTTGCAGTGTTTTATCCATAAGTATAATCAATTTGCATGAATATCTTAGATTTAAATTTTTAAGTTAAGATTTATGTGCTTATTGAATAATTATGATAGGCTGAGGAAAAATACTTACTAGTATTACTAGTTGGAGAAGGCAATGGCACCCTATTCCAGTACTCTTGCCTGGAAAATCCCATGGACTGAGGAGCCTGGTAGGCTGCAGTCCATGGGGTCTCTAGGAGTCAGACATGACTGAGGCAACTTAGCCGCCAGCAGCAGTATTACTAGTAATAAATACTTACTAGTATTAAGGTTAAATTCTAGTTGAAAATTTTTGCTCAAAACACATATGAAGCACAATTAAATTATTCTGAAGAAAGTTTTTTTTTTAAGCAGGATTTCTTTCTTTCTGTTAATTACTCTTATTCTATGTTTAGAATGGAAAGATGGGCATTATTGCCCAAGTGCAGATGGAGGAACAATTAACAGCCGACCTGCAAAGGGGAGGGAGGATTTGTCTTAGCCCTTTCAGGATCATAGGGCTTTGTAAGGATACTCATTAGACCTTCTTGAACCTTGGTGATGTCAGTGAGAAATAAATATTCTGTCACTTTGAAAACATTCCTGAGGTGGGTCAAGCATGATCTAATCATAACACAATGGATTCTTTTTATGGAGAAAACACTCCATGCTAAAATGAATGCCTTGCACTATCTACTCCCATTTAAAATGGAAAGCCTGGGAAATTCACTACCAGCATGTATGACTCACCCACTAACCAAAATAGCATGAAGTGGATGCTGGTGACAGCCAAAGTCTTCTTTTCATTCATCTTTAGGAAAACTCTAAGAGAGAGTTTGTTTTAAAATTTTTATCTGTATATTTATATAACAATCATTAAAAGAGATTTTGTGGAGACTGTATTTTGCTATTTCCTCTTCTTTCTTCTGTTCCTCTTTCTTCCCCTCCTCCTTTTCTTTCCCCTCAGGAGTTTCCATTTAAATGATGGTAATATATTCAGTATGCTTGCCTGGAGAATCCCAGGACAGGAGAGCCGGGTGGGCTGCCGTCTATGGGGTCGCACAGAGTCGGACACGACTGAAGCGACTTAGCAGCAGCAGCAGCAGCAGCAATATATTCAGTGCCATCTATGGTTGCCCTTAGTTTGGAAATTGAATTTGGGTCACAGGTAGAGCTTTCTAGCCTTGCAATCATGGAAACTTAAGCTTGGATTGGTCCTGATTTTTTAGGTATCTGTCTGTATCAAAATTGTAACTCTGATTTTCTGATTTCACAACTTGTACTCTTTCAATCACACCATTATTCTATTATTATGATGGGATCTATGTGACATTTACATATCACCTTCAACTGGAAGCTGCTAAGTATCGTGGGGCTCCCCATTTGGAGCGACAAGGTTAACCCAATGGAACATACAAATTTTCTGGGCCAGGTGGGTTTGGGTTTGGACTCATTTAGAGGAGCCATTTTCCTTAAGCAGTTACATTACTGAGAGAAGCCTAGTTTGGCCTTACATAAGCAGGGCTAAGGTAAAGTCTGGAGGGAAATGGAAGAAAAATAGTGCTACAATAAGCAGCAAAATTACCTGGGAAGGTGTTGTGGGTTGAATTCCATTCTCTCAAAAGATGTTCAGGTCCTCATCCCTGTACCTATGAATGTGATCTAATTTGGAACTCAAGATAAAATGGGCTTCTGGTTCAAAATGGCAGAGTAGAAGGATGTGAGCTCATCTCATCTTGCGAGAGAATCAAAAGTGCAACTAACTGTTGAACAACCATCAACAAAAAACACTGGAACCCAGCAAAAAAATATACCCTGCATCCAAAGAAAGAATCTGCAGTGAGATGGTAGGAGGGCACAATCATGATAAAATCAAATCCCATACCTGCCAGGTAGGTGACCCACAGAATGGAGAACAATAATACCAAAGAAGTTCTTGCAGCATTGTAAAGGTTCTGAACCCCAGGTCAGGCTTCCCAGCCGGGGGATCCAGCAAAGGGACTGGGAATCTCCAGGGAATCTGGCCTTGAGGGCCAGTGGGATTTGTTACAGGCATCCCAGGGGCACAAACAAAATTGTGAAAGCACCAAGAGAAGTGACTTCCCCAGGAGATAGAACCAAAACTACCTGCTAGTGTTGGAGGGCCTCATGTGGAGATGTGGGTCGGCAGGGGCTCACCACAGGGATGTGGGCACTGAAAGTTCCCCCTTGGCATAAACCCTCTTGGAGTTTGCCATTAACCCTACCTTAGACCATAGGGCTGGGTTGCCTCAGGCCAAACAACTACCAAGGAGGGAGTACAAGCCCACCCATCAGTAGATAATTGGATTACAGCTTTACTGAGCAAGGCCCTGGCCACCAGAGCAAAACCCAAGTTTTTCCCATCCCCAGTTCCTTCCATCAAGAAGCTTATACAAGCCCTTAGCTTCATCCATCAGAGGGCAGACAGAAGAAGCAAGAGGAAGCACTGTCTCATAGTAGCTAAAACAAAAAACCATATTACAGAAAGTAAATCGTGAAGAAAAAGGAGAAAGTTATGTGCCAGATGAAAGGACAAGATAAAAATCCCAGAAAAACAACTGAATGAAGTAGAGATAGGCAATCTTCCAGAAAAAGAATTCAGAATAATGATAGTAAAGATGATCCAGGATTTGGGGCAAAGAATGGAGGCAAAGACTGAGAAGATGCAAGAAATGCTTACCAAAGGCCTAGAAGAACTTAAGACAAACAAACAGAGATGAATAATACACTAAAAGGAATCAATAGCAGAATAACTGAGGCAGTAGGACAGAAAAATGATCTAGAGGACAGAATGGTGTAAATCACTGCTGCAAGACAGAATATAGAAAAAAGAATGAGAAGAAATGAAGACAGTCTAAAAGACCCCTGGGACAACATTGAAGACATGAACATTAGCATTATAGGGAACCTAGACGACAGAGAGAAAGGACCTGAGAAGATATTTGAAGAGATAATAGCTGAAAACTTCCCTCACATGGTAAAGGAAATAGTCAACCAAGTCCAGGAATCACAGAGAGCCCTAGGAAGGATAAACACAAGGAGGAACAACTGCGACACATAGTGATCAAACTGACAAAAATTAAAGACAGAGACAAAATATTAAAACCAACAAGGGTGAAACAACAAATAACATACAAGGGAACTCCCATCAGGCTATCAGCTGGTTTCTCAACAGAAACTCTACAAGCCAGAAGGGAATGGCATAATATATTAAAAGTGATGAAAGGGAAGAAACTAAAACCAAGAATATTCTACCCAGCAAGACTCTCTTTCAGATACGATGGAGAAATCAAAAGCTTCCCAGACAAGCAAACGCTAAGAGAATTCATCACCACCAAACCAGCTTTACAACAAATTCTAAACGAACCTCACTAGGCAGGAAACTAAAGAGAAGGAAAAGACCTACAGAAAATAAACCCCAAACAATTAAGAAAACAGTAATAGGATCATACATATCGATAATTACCTTAAATGCAAATGGATTAAATGCAGCAATCAAAAGACACAGACTACCTGAGTAGATGAAAACATGTACATCTATGCACTTCTACTTACCAACATCACTCTGCTGGACTCCTCCCACTCCAAGTAGTATGTAATTATTTTATATTGGTAAGTTAAACATGTTCCCCATATGGCTTGAAATTTTAATTATCTTTTATTTTTTGTCTGGCTATTGATTGTGAAAGCTGATAAACATATTTTACTATTGTGATTATGTAACTATCACTCACTTAATACCACTGCATCATGATTGGCCAACAGAAAAATAATAGAATTCTATATCATCAACACAAGGATCTACTAGAAAAACCTGTAATCACTTTTTAAAATCCAGATGCATATCAGAAATTATCTTGAAAATTTTTGAAAAATACAAATGCTCAGGTATTGTTGTTTTTTTTTCTCAAGAGCTCCAGATATGTTTCCAATGAGTAGTCATGTTTAAAAACAACTGGACTGTATGGAGATCTTTCACTTTAAGCTAGTTGTTTCAGTTTTTCTATTTCATGTTCAGTGCTTCCATTTCATTTACGTTCTCCAATTTCTCCATCTCTTCTCTTTTTTTAAAATGTTCTTTCTCAAACCTTTATCAAGTGTAGTAGAAAATCTTTTGTATACATATATATAAATATGTATAATACATATTTTAGAAAACATGAATTTTTGCCTACCTAAAAAATTATGACATTTTGATTCCACTTGTTTGACTTAGTATGAATAGAATGCTAGATTTCTAATTTAAAAATAGATATGCAACAAGCAAAGAAAAAAGATAAAATGGTGTCATGCTAGATTAGATTAGCCCCAATTCAGTGACTGGTATCCTTATAAAAAGAGGGAAATATGCATGCAGAGAGAGACACACAGAGAAAACACCATGTGACGATGAAGAAAGAGACTGGACTGATGCATCTACAAGCCAAGCAGAGACAAGAATTGTCAGCAAACATCAGAAACTAGGAAGAGGTGTGGAAAGATCCTCCCCTGGAACTTTGCTAAGACCTTAATTTAGACCTTCCAGCTTCCTTGTTTTCTGTGAGACAATACATTTTTATGGTTTTAAGCTATTCTGTCTATCAGTTCAGTTCAGTCGCTCAGTTGTGCCCTACTCTTTGTGACCCCATGGACTGCAGTATGCCAGGCCTCCCTGTCCATCACCATATCCTAGAGTTTGCTCAAACTCATGTCCATAGAGTCGGTGATGCCATCCAACCATCTCTTCCTCTGTCATACTCTTTTCCTCCTGCCTTCAATCTTTCCCAGAATGAGGGTCTTTTCCAATGACTGTTCATAGTTCTTAGTTAAAGTTGGTCTAGGATACTAATACAGAGGGTTAGAAGTAGGATGAAAAAAAAAATACATGAAAAGGGTTGAATGAAGTGGTTCAGAACTATGGAAAAATGGAGCTTCATGCTGTGTTTCTATTTGGATCTGTCAGATACATTTCTTTCTTTTGCCAGTTTTATTGAGTATAATTGACACAAGACATTGTGTAAGTATAAAGTGTAAAATGATGATTCATTATAAATATATTGCAAAATGACTGCCACAATAAGATTAGTTAACACATCTACAACCTCATATATTACCATTTATTTATTTTTTGTGATGAGAACTTGTAAAATTTACTCTCTAAGCAAACTTCCAGGTATACAATATAGTATTGTTAACTATAGTCACTATGTACATTAGATCTTTAGAACTTATTCATGTTATAACTGGATGTTTGTGTCCTTTGATCACCTTCACCCTTTCCCCCCACCCTCATTCCATCAATGCATTTCTTTACTAGCTTGCATTTTTCACACTTGGGATTTGTATCAGGGACCTGAGATTGTCTGATAGCAAGAAAAAATTCTTTATTAATCATTGTCAGTAGACATAAGAGGATTTTGTATATAAAAAGCAGAATATGCAAACATTAATCTTTAAGAAATATTTTTTATCAAATGATTTTTAAGTCTTTTAGTGGTAAATGATCATCCCCTGCCTTATTTCTGCTTTATCTTTAATTTCCACTGTTCAGAGGAAGTCATTTTAATTCATTCAATCGTTTAATGTTTTTTCCATATTTTAATATGACTGTTAAATTATTAAAATACTATTTCTTGACTTAGGAATTTTAGCTATTATTTATAAACCTCCTAGTATGGGGTCGCACAGAGTCGGACACGACTGAAGCGACTTAGCAGCAGCAGCAGTATGGAAAGCAGAGAAGGCAATGGCACCCCACTCCAGTACTCTTGCCTGGAAAATCTCATGGATGGAGGAGCCTGGAAGGCTGCAGTCTATGGGGTCCCTGAGGGTTGGACACAACTGAGCGACTTTACTTTCACTTTTCACTTTCATGCATTGGAGAAGGAAATGGCAACCCACTCCAGTGTTCTTGCCTAGAGAATCCCAGGGACGGGGGAGCCCAGTGGGCTGCCGTGTCTGGGGTCGCAGAGTTGGACACGACTGAAGTAACGTAGCAGCAGTATGGAAAGAGATATTAGCCCTTAGGATCCTTCCACCTTTGTACTCCAATGTCTTCTTTCTCTATCCCCAATATTATTATTCAATTTTGACTCAGATAATACAGGCATATAAGCAACTTTAATTTTCTTTTACATGTAACATACCATATTCACAGGTCCATGGATTAGAATGTGGACATATTTGGGGGACCATTATTCTGCCTACCACAGGGGCATATTCTTGGTTATCATTATTCTATAAGACAGATAGGAGAAGGGGCCTGGGAAGTAGACTTATACCTGGTGTATAGACTAGTACTTAGTTTCCCTTATTCAGATCGCATCCTCATCTATGCCTGTTGTCCTGAGTCCAGAGTTCAATGCAAGATCTCCAGAGAGTAAATTCAAGTCTTCTGCCAGGGTGGGGGAAGGGTAAAGTCCTAGCTTTGTAGGGATAAGGAGGGTATCAGTTCAGTTCAGTTCAATTCATTTGCTCAGTCATGTCCAACTCTTTGCAACCCCATGGACTGCAGCACACCAGGCTTGCCTGTCCATCACCAACTCCCAGAGGCTGCTCAAACTCATGTCCATCAGTTGGTGACACCATCCAACTATCTCATCCTATGTTGTCCCCTTCTCCTCCCACCTTCAGTCCTTCCCAGCATCAGGGTCTTTTCAACTGAGTCAGTTCTTCACATCAGGTGGCCAAAGTATTGGAGTTTCAGCTTGAGTATCAGTCCTTCCAATGAATATTCAGGACGGATTTCCTCTAGGATGGACAGGTTGGATCTCCTTGCAGTCCAAGGGACTCTCAAGAATCTTCTCCAACACCACAGTTCAAAAGCATCAGTTCTTCAGCACTCAGCTTTCTTTTATAGTCCAACTCTCACATCCGTACATGACTAGAGGAAAAACCATAGCTTTGACTAGATAGACCTTTGTTGGCAAAGTAATATCTCTGCTTTTTAATATGCTGTGTATGTTCAGTTCAGTTCAGTTCAATTGCTCAGTCGTGTCCTACTCTTTGTGACCCCATAAATCACAGCACGCCAGGCCTCCCTGTCCATCACCAAATCCCAGAGTTCACTCAGACTCGCGTCCATCGAGTCAGTGATGCCATCCACCCATCTCATCCTCTGTCATCCCCTTCTCCTCCTGCCCCCAATCCCTCCCAGATCAGAGTCTTTTCCAGTGAGTCAACTCTTCGCATGAGGTGGCCAAAGTACTGGAGCTTCAGCTTTAGCATCACTCCTTCCAAAGAAATCCCAGGGTTGATCTCCTTCAGAATGGACTGGTTGGATCTCCTTGCAGTCCAAGGGACTCTCAAGAGTCTTCTCCAACACCACAGTTCAAATGCATTAATTCTTCGGCGCTCAGCCTTCTTCACAGTCCAACTCTCACATCCATACATGACTACTGGAAAAACCATAGCCTTGTCATAGCTTTTCTTCCAAGCAGCAAGCATCTTTTAACTTCAAGGCTACAGTGACCATCAGGAGTGATTTTGGAGCCTAAAAAATATCTCTCACTGTTTCCACTGTTTCCCCATCTATTTGTCATGAAGTGATAGGACTGGATGCCTATTAATTTTTTGAATGTTGAGCTTTAAGCCAACTTTTTCACTCTTCTCTTTCACTCTCATCAAGAGGCCCTTTAGTTCTTCTTCACTTTCTGTCATAAGTGGTGGTGTCATCTGTATATCTAAGGTTATTGATATTTCTCCTGGCAATCTTGATCCCAGCTCGTGTTCATCCAGCCTGGCATTTCGCATGAAATATAAGTTAAATAAGCAGGGTGACAATATAAAGCCTTGACATGCTCCTTACCCAATTTGGAACCAGTCTGTTGTTCTATGTCCAGTTCTAACTGTTGCTTCTTGATCTGTATATAGATTTCTCAGGAGGCAAGTAAGGGCGGTCTGGTATTCCCATCTCTTAAAGAATTTTCCACAGTTTATTGTGGAAAGTCACAATCGAAGGCTTTGGAGAAGTCAATAAAGCAGATGTTTTTCTGGAATTCTCTGGCTTTTTTGATGATCCAACCGTTGGCAATTTGATCTCTGGCTCCTCTGCCTTTTCTAAATCCAGCTTGAATATCCAGAAGTTCATGGTTCACGTACTGTTGAAGCCTGGCTTGGAAAATTTTGAGCACTACTTTGCTATCATGTGAGATGAGTGCAGTTGTGTAGTAGTTTGAAGTTCTTTGGCATTGCTTTTCTCTGGAATTTGGAAGAAGGGCATATGGAGATCTAATTTTTTTTTCATTTTCATTTACTTCACAATATTTTAATTTCTCTAAGACTTCTTTGATTCACTTGTTTTTTTAGAAGCATATTGTTTAATATCCAAGTATTTTGGATTTTCCAGCTACTTTAATTTCTAGTTTAATTTCACTGTGGTCTGAGAGTGCACTTCATATTATTTCTATTCTTTTAAGTTGGTTGAGGTGTGATTGGCAGTTTAGAATATAGTGATCACTGGTGAATGTCCCATATGAGCTTACCAAAAATGTTTATTTTGTTGTTGTGGATGAAGTAGTCCATAAATGTCAATTAGAACCAGCTGATTGATGACGCTGTTCACTTCAACCATGTCCTTACTGATTTTCTGTCAATTACTGGTAAAGGAGAGTTGCAGTCTACAACTATAATAGTGGGTTTGTCTATTTCTCCTTATAGCTCTATCAGGCTCTGTCTTATGTATTTTAATGCTCTGATATTAGATGCATTCACATAAATAATTGTTATGCCTTCTTAGAAAACTGACCCCTTTGTCATAAGATTATGCCTTTCTTTGTCCCTGATAATTTTTGTTATTCTGAAATCTGCTTTCTGTAAAATTGAGACAGTTACTGCAGCTTTATTTTAATTAGTGTTAACATGGTGTATTTTTTCCTTCCTTTACTTTTCATCTATTTTTATCTGTATAGTTAAAGTAGATTTCTTATATAAAACATGGTTATATCTTATTTTTTTAATCTATTCTGTTATTCTGTATCTTTTAATTGGTATATTTAGACCACTCATATTTAAAGTGATTATAGTTAGGTTAATATGTGGCATATTTTGAACTGTTTTCTATTTATGTACTTGCTGTTTTTAATCTTTCCCTCTTTTCTGTTTCCTCTGGTTTTGAGTATATGATTCCATTTTCCCTCCTTTTGGCATATCAATTATACTTCACTTTACATTTTTCTTCAGTGTTTTCCCTAGAGTTTAAATATGCATTTACAACTAATCTAAGTTCACTTTCAAAATAATATACATACCACTTCACATCTAGTGCAGATACATTATAAGAGAGTATTCAATTTCTCCCTCCCATCCCTTTTAACAGTGCTGGCATTCATTATACTTATCCATACACTATAATCACTTAATACATTGTAGTTATTATTATTTTGGATGAATATTAATCTGTTAGATCAATAGGAATAAGAAAAAAATTTTTAATTATTTTCCCTTGTTTCTTTTTCCCCCTTTTAACTTCTATTCCTTCCTTTATATATATCTGAGTTCCTGACCTAAATAATCCTTTTTACTACAGAACTTCTTTTAACATTTCTTAAAAGGTAGGTCTATAGGCGAGAAATTCTTGTTTTTGTTTTTCTGAGAAAGTCTTTATCTCTCTACTCGTGAAGGAAATTTTTGTTGGATACAGAATTGTAGGGTTTGGTTTGGTTTTTTCAATACTTTAAGTATTTCATTGACTCTCTCCTTGTTTGCGTGGTTTATGAAAGAAGTTGAGGTAATTCTTACCCTCGTTTTTGTATGTGTGCTGAGTCACTTCAGTTGAGTCCAACTCTTTGTAACCTTATGGACTGTGTACCCTGCCAGGCTCCTCTGTCCATGGGATTTTTCATGCAAGAATATTGGAGTGGTTTGCCATGCCCTCCTCCAGGGGATCTTCCCAAGTCAGAGATCTAACCCATGTCTCTTAAGTCTCCTACAACTGAACTGGAGTGGGTTGCCATTTCTTTCTCCAGGAGATCTTCTCAACCCAGGGACTGAACCTCCCTCTTCTGCTTTGCAGCAGATTCTTTACCATCTGAGTCGCCAGTGAAGCCCTCAGAGCTACAGGGAATCTCCTTCTACATTGGCAGGTGGAGTCTTTACCACTAATGCCACCTGGGAAGCTCCCATTCTTGTACAGGCAAGGTTTTTTATCCCTCTGGTTTCTTTCAAGAATTCGTTCTGCGTTCTGCTGTTTGAATGTTGTCCTTCAGTGTAGATTTTTGCTATTATCATATTTGGTGTTCTTTGAGCTTTCTGGATTTGTGACTTGGTGTCTGTCATTAATTTTGAAAAATTCGCAGCCATTAGTACCTCAAATATTTCTTCTTATCCTTTCTCTCCTTCCTCTGGTAATTCCATTTTGTGTATTCTACATCTTTTGCAATTGTTCCCCATTTCCTGAATTTTCTGTGTGTTTTTTTCTCTTTGCATTTCAATTTTGGAAATTTCTCTTAATATCTTCAAACTCATCAATTCTTTCCTTTTCTGTATCCAACTGACCAATAAACCCATCAAAGATAATCTTCATTTCTGTTACAATGTTTTCATTTTTAATTTTAAACATGATTCTTTCTTAGAGCTTTCATTTTTCTTTTTTTGGGGCAGAGATAAATAGTCTTTATTTCACCAGCAGATGAATTCAGGTCATCTCAGGTTTAGTAACTGCATGGATTACAATTTTTAAATTGTAAAATTTTTTAAAAAGGGAGGGATTGTGAATATAAATATACACAGGCCTTAGAAACTTATATAAGTATAAATGGACAAATACATATCTTTGTTGTTGTTGTTTAGTCACAAGTCATGTCTGACTCTTTGCAACCCCATGGACTGTAGCCCACTAGGCTCTTCTGTCCATGGGATTTCCCAGGTAAGAATACTGGAGTGGGTTGCCATTTCCTTCTCTGAGCTTCCATTGTTCTTGCACATGGTCCACCTTTTCCATTATAACTCTTAGGATAACAGTCATAATGATTATATCTGCCTGGTAATCCCAATATTTCTGCTCTATCTGAGACTGGTTTTGATGCTTGCTTTGTCTCTTCAGACTGCATATTTTCTTGCTTTATAGCATGACTTTGAATTTTTTGTTGAAAGTTGAACAAATTACCCAGTGTATTGGGTAATAGGAACTGAGAGAATTGGTCTGTAGTGTGAGGTTTTATGTTTATCTAAGTAGGTGTTAGGTTGTGTTTAATATTTGCTATAACTGTTTAGGTGTCAGAGAATTCAATTTCCTCTAGCGTTTTTTCTTTCCTGTTCCTTTGGGCTTCCCTAGCAACTCCTTCTTAGTAAGAGTCTGTTTTTTACATTTCTGTCAATTGTAATCCCTACTTTTATATCAGAATCCTGTTTATATGGTGATAATGTGTTGCATAAAGGAAGTATCCTGTAATTTTATGATTGAATCTTATTTTTATTTTCTTAGTGTGCCTGTGTCCCTGGATTGCAACCTTCAGAAGAATTTTTATAGCTTTCCCCCTCTCTTTTTATGTGAGACAGGAAGGCTGAAGAAGGACAAGAAGGCTGTCTAATTGCCTTTTGTCTACAACACATTAAACTCTGACAAAGCACTGTTTCTCTGAGAGTGAATTCTTTTTTTTTTATGGAGAATAAAACTTTTTGTCTGGATTTATTTATGGTGGTTAGTTTTCTCCTGCCTATACCCTAAGCATGAGATTTTTCTGTGATTTTCATTATGAGGATCTGGTGGGGCTCTTGGAGATAAACTCATGAAAGTATCAGGGGGCACCCTGAGACTGGGTCCCTGCAAGTTTTTAACTCTCAAGTTAGTCCTTGTTCAATCTCCAGTAATTAGTCAATAACATCTGAAGTATTCCTACAGGCTTCATCTCTAGTGGCTTCTGCTCCATGTAAGCTGTGACGCACCTGTATCTCCAGATTTTGGAGTGCGAATTTGTCCTGAAACCTCAACTTTCTGATGGTTTTAAGCAGAAAGATTGATTTTCAGTATGTACAGCTTTTTTCCTTGTTTTGAGGATGGGAATGATGACTCCCAAGCTCTTTGACACATCGGAATGGAAACAAAACAGGCTTGCATTTTTTTGCATAAAGTCTTTCTATCAATTTCTTTTTGAGGTCACCATTGGCAGGGCTTGGGCTCAAACAACATCTAAGGGTAGCTTTCCAAGGTGCTGTCATCTACAAGTAGGAGTTTGGGGTTTTTCACTTTCAAGCAAGTGGCTCTGCCAGATGGTGGTTCTCTGCCAGGTGTCTCTGAGCCATGGCTGTGTTGCAGCTTACATCTGAGGAAACTCCACAAATAGGATCACTGCCACTTCACTCATTCATTCCTACTTTTATTCAACTTTTCATCTGTTTTTAGACTTCCCGCATCCCACATATGGGGGGTGGGGGGTGGGGTCCTGGTGCCTCAAATCCCTTAGATTGTCTGGATTTCAACCTTATGAATCAGGAGCACTCCTAACCATTTCCAGTTTGGCACTGCCTGATATGAATCCATTTTTGCTTAAATAAACTCTTAAATTTAAAAAGCAAATAAAACAAAACCACTGTAAATCAGTTTGCTTAAATTCAGCTTCCACATACCCTTGTGCCCTCCCTCGCCCTTCAGGTCCTCTCTGGCTTGGTAAACCAGTTACTCAACTTTCATTTTCATTCCAGCTCCCAAATTTTGGTTGACATCCTTTCCCCCCACCCCCACTCTCCTATTCTTGTTGCCCTTTCAGGTTTATGACTCATAGGGCTTTACTATTATTCAGTGAAGTTTCTGGATGAGCAGAGGCAAATATATATTCAATTCACATATTTAATTGGAAATATTTTTTTCACTAAACTGACCTAACAGCATTCTTGATGAAGACAGGCTAGGGCAATGTTGCCTGGGGGATGGTGGGGAATGAGGAATCTGATCAGATTAGCTATTAAGGGTAGGGATTCTGGCTAAACTGACTTCACAGGGTTCTTGTTAAAACTGGACAATTTAAAGATGTACATAGAAGGCCAAGGTCAGCAGGTATACTTGAGATGAAGGCTCAGTGAAACCTCACTGAAGTTTAGTCAACGAGAGAATCCTTGTCATGAGGTTTTTTTTTTTTTTTTCCTTTTTTGAATGGTTATCACCAGAATGTAAATATTCTTTAGACAACTCTTTATCATTTGCACTGAGAAAGATAATGGCCAGTCTGCATTTTTTACTTCATCAAGCTTCTTTTTAGATATAACTAACTTACATTTCTGTCATTATTGTCAGTCTGATAAAATAAAATTTGATATTTTCTGATTTCCACAGAATTCTGTCATTCAATGTCTATGTTTCTTAGAGCCCAAAGCTCTGCTTTTATAATGTGTTTGATGGTTTTCTGTAAGAGAAAAAGGAGAATTTTCAGGTAAAAATGGCTCTGAGATTAGGTGCTAGATGAAGGGGCCAAGGAACCTCATAAATTCTTCAGCAGAAAGCTGCAGGCTGAGTCCCTGCTGCCTTTGTGTTTGGAATTTAAAACTATTCCCAAGGTATGTAGGAGCATTGCTCTCTGTTCACAGCCTCCCTCCTCTATAACATGGTGATTTCTCACAATGCATTATCAGTTGCATTTTGCTTCTGTTCTATTTGTTCTGTTTTTTTTTTTTTTTTAGTAATGCCTGCTTTTCTTTCATCTTTATCATCTCTTTATTTTATCTATCTTAGTTCAGCTGCTATCTTTTGTTGTCTCTTTTATGAAAATCCACTCTGGTGTAATAAAGGAAAGCAATGCTTTCTTTTGTCTCCTTGAGAATAAGCTGAGTATATTTTATTTAAAAATCTTGTGCTTCATGAAATAACTCAACTGGAGATGAGGTTGTGTGAGATTTTCACACGCATCTTTCCTGTCTTAATCTTCTATTGTTTGTAATATTGGGTTATTTTTGTTTGCAATACTAGGTTAGTTTTTTTGTCCTATGTTTTTATTTGTTTATCTTTGTTGAAATTATCTAAGTGTTTTCCTTGGTGGGGAGAGTGGGTACTGGTTTTAAGACTAGTGAATTCAAACCTGTTTGACCATAGAAAGAGTTATCAGGGACAATTGAAAATTTTGTTTTTGGGTTTCCTTTCACTTTTAGGTCTCATCTCTTTGAGAGTGGAGGCAAGATTATCCTAAGGAGTGCCTCCACAGTGTTTTCTAAGAACCATTCAGCATTTTTTAGTTCCCTTTGTAGATGCAAATTATCAGTTCAAATCATCTAAGCAAAGAAAAAAGACCTCTCCAAATCTCATCTGAGTAGAAAATCTCCTTGGGAGTGAAGTCCCAGTTCAGAGAACAAAGAAAGAATAGACCAGAGGTTTATTTACCTTTCCTGCTTAAGGGATTCAGAGGCCAGCACGCACACAGATGCAAAAGAAAGCTTAGGGCTAGACATTCTTTTTTTCAACTCTTTCTTTCTTCTTCTTTTGTGAGATGCAATAAACAGACCTGCCCAGAGGCAAGGGAGCTAAGGAGTTTATAAACTTGGGATGGGGGAGGGGTGGGGAAGGAGCAATGCCATGGTAATATTATAAAGGCCTTTGTTACTGATTAAGGTCAAGGGGATGGTGAAATACAGACTCCAGAGAGGAGTCCTATGGGAATGCAATCTCAGAGAGTTGAGCTTGGGAAGATGAACAGTAACTTTCCCTCTTGGGGGGATTAACAGAATGGAGAGGTCTTACCCTTAGGAGATTCTGATAAGCCAGACTTGGAATGGGATCCTTCCCCAATATCCCATCTCATTTTGAGAATCATGGGTTACATTGAGAGGAGAGTATTATTCATAAGAGCTAAGGTTAAGACAAAAGAGGACTTGGGCTTCTATGGAGACTTCCAAGCCTGAACCAAATGTCATTCTAAAAGGCAGGTGATGAGTCTTATTTTCATAATCACAAATAATGGTATTGCTGTCACTGGTAAAGCCTATTGATAATTCCCAGGAATGTTAATAAAAATAGAATCTGGGTAATAAAATAAAAAGCTTAACCTTTTGCTCTGTGCTTAGTGTATTTTCACTTGTTCATAGGGTACCACATGCAGAGGCTTTGCATCTGGCAAAGCCTTCAGACCAGAGTTCCTGTGTGAAACAGCTGTGCCTGACATCTCAGCTTAGCAGGCTGTGTGCAGAAATGCTGCACCCAGCACTTTGATCTGGAATGCTGTGAGCAGCACAGCTGTGCTGACCCTCAAGAGCTCCAATCCCCTCCCTGCTGACAAGAACCCTATAAGGCAGCCCTACCAATGGTCTTTGACCAGTGCATTTTCTTGGCAAAACTTTATTAGTCTTTGGCCTGCTTCATTCCGCATTCCAAGGCCAAATTTGCCTGTTACTCCAGGTGTTTCTTGACTTCCACTTTTGCATTCCAGTCCCCTATAATGAAAAGGACATCTTTTTTGGGTATTAGTTCTAAAAGGTCTTGTAGGTCTTCATAAAACCGTTTAACGTCAGCTTCTTCAGCATTACTGGTTGGGGCATAGATTTGGATAATTGTGATATGGAATGGTTTGCCTTGGAGACGAACAGAGATCATTCTGTCATTTTTGAGATTGCATCCAAGTACTGCATTTCGGACTCTTTTGTTGACCATGATGGCTACTCCATTTCTTCTGATGGATTCCTGCCCACAGTAGTAGATATAATAGTCATCTGAGTTAAATTCACCCATTCCAGTCCATTTTAGTTCGCTGATTCCTAGAATGTCGACGTTCACCCTTGCCATCTCTTGTTTGACCACTTCCAATTTGCCTTGATTCATGGACCTGACATTCCAGGTTCCTATGCAATACTGCTCTTTACAGCATCGGATCTTGCTTCTATCACCAGTCACATCCATAACTGGGGATTGTTTTTGCTTTGGCTCTATCCCTTCATTCTGTCTGGAGTTATTTCTCCACTGATCTCCAGTAGCATATTGGGCACCTATTGACCTGGGGAGTTTCTCTTTTGCTATCCTATCATTTTGCCTTTTCATACTGTTCATGGGGTTCTCAAGGCAAGAATACTGAAGTGGCTTGCCATTCCCTTCTTCAGTGGACCACATTCTGTCAGACCTCTCCACCATGACCCTCCCATCTTGGGTTGCCCTGCAGGCATGGCTTGGTTTCATTGAGTCAGACAAGGGTGTGGTCCTAGTGTGATTAGATTGACTAGTTTTCTGTGAGTATGGTTTCAGTGTGTCTGCCCTCTGATTCCCTCCCGCAACACCCACCATCTTATTTGGGTTTCACTTACCTTGAGCGTGGGGTATCTCTTCACGACTGCTCCAGCAGAGCCACTGCACCTTACCTTTGACGAGGGGTATCTCCTCACCGCCACCGTTCCCGACCCTCAACGTAGGATAGCTCCTCTAGGCCCTCCTGGGCCCGCCCAGCCACACTCCTCGGGTTTCTCCTCCAGGCCGCCGGCCCTGGCCTCGGGCGTGGGTGGCTTGTCTCAGCTGCCGCTCCTGGCCTCGGGGGCGAGGTGGCTTCTCCTGGCGATGTCGGTAGCTCTCGGCCGCGCTCAAGTGCGGCTTGAGCCTCCGCCGCCCGCGCTCAAGTGCGGCTTGAGCCTCCGCCGCCCGCAGAAGATATTAAGAAGAGGTGGCAAGAATACACGGAAGAACTGTACAAAAAAGATCTTCATGACCCAGATAATCATGATGATGTGTTGACTAATCTAGAGCCAGACATCTTGGAATGTGAAGTCAAGTGGGCCTTAGAAAGCATCACTACGAACAAAGCTAGTGGAGGTGATGGAATTCCCGTTGAGCTGTTTCAAATCCTGAAAGATGATGCTGTGAAAGTGCTGCACTCAATTTGCCAGCAAATCTGGAAAACTCAGCAGTGGCCACAGGACTGGAAAAGGTCAGTTTTCATTCCAATTCCAAAGAAAGGCAATGCCAAAGAATGCTCAAACTACCACACAATTGCACTCATCTCACATGCTAGTAAAGTAATGCTCAAAATTCTCCAAGCCAGACTTCAGCAATACGTGAACCGTGAACTCCCTGATGTTCAAGCTGGTTTTAGAAAAGGCAGAGGAACCAGAGATCAAATTGCCAACATTCGCTGGATCATGGAAAAAGCAAGAGAGTCCCAGAAAAACATCTATTTCTGCTTTATTGACTATGCCAAAGCCTTTGATTGTGTGGATCACAATAAACTGTGGAAAATTCTGAAAGAGATGGGAATCCCAGACCACCTAACCTGCCTCTTGAGAAATCTGTATGCAGGTCAGGAAGCAACAGTTAGAACTGGGCATGGAAGAACAGGCTGGTTCCAAATAGGAAAAGGAGTCCGTCAAGGCTGTATAATGTCACCCTGCTTATTTAACTTATATGCAGAGTACATCATGAGAAATGCTGCAATGGAAGAAACACAAGCTGGAATCAAGATTGCTGGGAGAAATATAAATACCTCAGATACGCAGATGACACCACCCTTATGGCAGAAAGTGAAGAGGAGCTAAAAAGCCTCTTGTTGAAAGTAAAAGACGAGAGTGAAAAAGTTGGCTTAAAGCTCAACATTCAGAAAACAAAGATCATGGCACCTGGCCCCATCACTTCATGGCAAATAGATGGGGAAACAGTAGAAACAGTGTCAGACTTTATTTTTTTGGGCTCCAAATCATTGCAGATGGTGACTGCAGCCATGAAATTAAAAGGCACTTACTCCTTGGAAGAAAAGTTATGACCAACCTAGATAGTATATTCAAAAGCAGAGACATTACCTTGCCGACTAAGGTCCATCTAGTCAAGGCTATGGTTTTTCCTGTGGTCATGTATGGATGTGAGAGTTGGACTGTGAAGAAGGCTGAGCACTGAAGAATTGATGCTTTTGAACTGTGGTGTTGGAGAAGACTCTTGAGAGTCCCTTGGACTGCAAGGAGATCCAACCAGTCCATTCTAAAGGAGATCTGCCCTGGGTGTTCTTTGGAAGGAATGATGCTAAAGCTGAAACTCCAGTACTTTGGCCACCTTATGCGAAGAGTTGACTCATTGGAAAAGACCCTGATGCTGGGAGGGATTGGGGGCAGGCGGAGAAGGGGACAACCGAGGATGAGATGGTTGGATGGCATCACGGACTCAATGGACGTGAGTCTGAGTGAACTCCAGGAGTTGGTGATGGACAGGGAGGCCTGGCATGCTGCGATTCATGGGGTCACAAAGAGTCGGACACGACTGAGCGACTGAACTAAACTGAACTGAACCAATGGTCTTTGAGGGAGAGCATGGACTCTAGAGTGCAAGCTCACACCTTTCCATTCTTTGATCAAAGAATAAAGCTTTCCTTTGCTTCTTAACTAAATTCAGCCTCATTATATTGGTATGAGTGACATTAGGCAGGAGAACCCTTTTGGAAGAGACAGGGAGGGTTGATAACAAATTTTTGGTGACTCAAATGGGACTGATTGTAGCCCTTCCACCTGGACCTACCACCAGGCTCTGAACTCACTAGACAGTGTAGGAACTAGAGAGGATAACTTGTTATATCCCTGAGACAGTCCTGTCAATGTAAAAATATAACTTAAAGGGAATTCAGGTGGCAGGAAAGGAACCAGTCAATAGGAAAAAAATAAAGGAAATCAAACAGGAGCCAATGGAAAACGCTTTGGCATTGCTAGAGTGTCTCAAGGACTGTCTTCGAATTTATACTACCATTGACCCTGAGTCCTTGGAAGGGAATGCAATCCTGATGTTGTATTTCATTTCCCAAGGTGCCGCTGATATTAGGTATAAAATTCAGAATCTGGAAATAGAACCAGATAGCCCTACCTCTTGTCTGGTGGAGGTTGCCTGAAAAGTGCAAGTATTACTCACTCAGTCACGTCTGACTCTTTGCAGTCCCATGGATTGTAGTCCGCCAGGTTCCTCTGTCCATGGAATTCTCTAGGAAAAAAATACTGGAGTGAGCAGCCATTTCCTTCTCCAGAGGATCTTTCTGACCTACTGAATAAACCCAGGTCTCTTAAATTGCAGGCAGATTCTTTACCATCTGAGCCACAAAAATAAGACAAAAGTAGGAGATTGCCGACTGGGTGTTTAAAAACAAAGCTACATAGGAGGAAACATCAGAGGATAAAAACAGTTGGAGGCAAGCTCAAACACTGGCTGTTGCCCTCCAATGTGAATTAGTCAGCATGGGAATCTGAACTAACTGCCCACAGAGACCTCTGACTCTGGTGAGTGACCATTGGCCCTTACCGAGGGAGAGCAAGCCAAAGAAACTGGGTCCCAGTCTGTGCACTATATGTAAACAAGAGGGACACTGGAAGAGATAATGTCCTCAGTGTCCTTGAAGGGGGACACAGTCATTACCATAAAAACCTGTCACTCAAAATCATGCCACCCTGCTACCATCAGGAACAGGGCCTCCTGAGCTTGATTATAACAAAACATCATCTATTCAAGTTGCTCTGACTTAGGAAGTGAGTTTCCTTCAGACACCAACGAGGTATCGGTTCACAGTTGGGAACAATTTTATGAGAGAAGAAAAAAGGATAGTGGAATAAGCAGTGACATCTCAGACAAAGTCACTGAGGCACAAAGTCTACCTCCAGGGACTTCAGCCCAAAAGGCCAAACTGATGGCCTTCACCTGAGCCTTAGAGCTCAGGACAGGGAAAATCTTAGATATTTACACAGACTGCTAGTGTGCATATGCTATCCTACATGCACGCAGGGCTATTTGAAAGTAAAGAGTTGTGCTTAATGTAGAGAAGGAGCAAAGGAAACATGGCTTAAACATACTGAGATTCCTAGAAGCAGTGCAATTTCTGAAACAAGTGACAGTGATTCACTGTAAGGGGTCATCAAAAAGGCCAAACAGAGGTAAAAAGGGGAAACAATGAAGCAGATGGAGCTGCCAAGAGGGCAGTCCTAGAACCAGTAACCTGGCAACTACCCCTCATACCTAAGAGGATTGCTACTGCTGCCAAGTCACTTCAGTCGTGTCTGACTCTGTGACCCCATAGATGGCAGCCCACCAGGCTCCCTCATCCCTGGGATTCTCCAGGCAAGAACACTGGAGCAGGTTGCCATTTCCTTCTCCAATGCATGAAAGTGAAAAGTGAAAGGGAAGTCGCTCAGTCGTGTCCGACCCTCAGCGACCCCATGGACTGCAGCCTTCCAGGCTCCTCTGTCCATAGGATTTTCCAGGCAAGAGTACTGGAGTGGGTGCCATTGCCTTCTCCACAGCCTAAGAGGACAGATCTATCCAATTACTCCCCAGTCTATACAAATGAAGAATTAGACAAAGCCCAGAAATGGGGCTTCAGTAGAGACCTAGGAGGCCATGGGTGGCTAGTTAATGGGCATAAACAACACTTCCTTCCCCAAACTGAAGCTTATCAAGCCACGGGAGAGGCTCATCAAGGAACTCACTACAGGAGGGAAGCCTTATATAACTGGTTAGTTGAAGTCATGGAAACTCTTGGCATGAAAAATTATGATCAATTGGATAGTTGAGACATGCCCCATCTGTTAAGGAATAACCCTAACACTGGATCCCCAGATAAGGCCCCCAAGATAAAGCTCATTTAGATCATAAGGACATATCCTGGGGAAGACAGTTGGATTGTTTTCACTGTCCTTCTGAGAGTACCAGGCAATTTCAGGTATCTCTTAGTGCTAGTGGACGTATTTCCAAGGTAAGTAGAGGAGTTCCTCACTAGAACTGAAATGGCAGCAGTACTGGCTAATGCATTACTAAAAGAAAAAAAAACCAAGATCCTGACTAAGTGATAATGGTCCAGCATTTGTGTCTCACGTGGCAAAAGGGACAAGTGCCCTGGGTATTAAATGGACCCTACACTCAGCCTCTGCAGCCATGAAATTAAAAGACGCTTACTCCTTGGAAGAAAAGTTATGACCAACCTAGATAGCATATTCAAAAGCAGAGACATTACTTTGCCGACTAAGGTCCATCTAGTCAAGGCTATGGTTTTTCCTGTGTCAAGTATGGATGTGAGAGTTGGACTTGTGAAGAAGGCTGAGCACCGAAGAATTGATGTTTTTGAACTGTGGTGTTGGAGAAGACTCTTGAGAGTCCCTTGGACTGCAAGGAGATCCAACCAGTCCATTCTGAAGGAGATCAGCCCTGGGATTTCTTTGGAAGGAATGATGCTAAAGCTGAAACTCCAGTACTTTGGCCACCTAATGCAAAGAGTTGACTCCTTGAAAAAGACTCTGATGCTGGGAGGGAATGGGGGCAGGAGGAGAAGGGGACGACCAAGGATGAGATGGCTGGATGGCATCACGGACTTGATACGCATGAGTCTGAATGAACTCCAGGAGTTGGTGATGGACAGGGAGGCCTGGCATGCTGCAATTCATGGGGTCGCAAAGAGTCAGACATGACTGAGCGAATGAACTGAACTGAACTGAACACTCAGTCTGGAGACTCCAATCATTGAGGAAAGAAGAGAGATTTAATCAAATCTTAAAATGAACCTTAGTCAAGCTATGCCAGAAGACTTGAGAAAATTGGATTAAATTATTCCCAACACTCTGATATGAATGCCATTAGTACCCAGATATAAGTTAAATTTAAGTGTGTTTGAACTTGCATATGGTAGGCCCATTCCCAAAGCCTGAGAGAAGGGACACCTTAGCTCCCTTGAGATGGAACCACTTCAGTAAGTCCACCAGGTAGAAGAATCCATGAAAGCCCTCACAAAATATGGTAATCAGATGTGTCTGCACCCATTGACTTAGCCCTCCACTAGTAAAGGGGAGGAGACTGAGTGTATCTAAAAACCTGGAAAACGAGCAACCACAAGATTGCCTCATTTTTTTTTCCTTTTCTTTAAATATTTTCTTTATTGAGGTATAGGTGACATATAATAAACTGCACATATTTTAAAGGGTGCCACTTGATAGTTTTAACATATATATATATATACAATTGTGAAGTTCTCATCATAATCAGGATAGAGAATATCCATCACCCCTAAAATTTTCCTCATGCTGTTTTTAATCCCTCCCTCTTTCCCCTTACTCCCAATGCAGTTAGTGCTCTGCTTTCTGTTACCATAGATTAATTTCTATTTTCTAGAAATCATCCTGTTTTCTAGGAATCATCTAACATGTAGCATGTTTTTTGTTTGTGATTTGGTCTGGCTTCTTTCACTCAGAATAATTATTTTGAGGTTCATCCATGTTGTTGCCAGTGTTCACTGCTTATTCCTTTTTATTGCTGAATCACATTTCATTGTACAACAGTATGTTTATCCATTCAACCATTCAATTGTTTTTTTCGAATTAATTTTTATTGGAGTATAGTTGATTTACAACATTGTGTTAGTTTCTGCTGTACATAAGAGTGAGTCAGTTATACATATATCCACTCTTTTTTAGATTCTAGTCCCATATAGGTCATTACAGACATTGAACACTCGGTTGTTGATAAATGAAACATTTGTCTTGTCTCCAGATTTTGATTGCTACAAGTAAAGCTGCTATGAACTTTCAAGTGTGACTATATTTTTACATTTGCTTTTCTCTTAAATTGACACTTAAGAGTGGATGACTAGATCATATGGTAAGTATATGTCTAACTTTTACCACTGGCATCACCTGGGAAGCCCTTATCTAACTTTTAAGAAACTGTCAAACTGTTTTCCAAAGTGGTTGTACCATTTTACACTCCCTCAACAGTGTATGAGAGTCCCAGTTCTTCCATATCTATGCCAAGACTTAGTATGATCAGTTTCTTTTTTTTTTTTATTATTAATTCATTTTAATCAGAGGATAATTACAATATTGAGTTTCTTTTTTAAAATTTTAGCCATTAATTAACCTATGTATGTTGTGGTATCTCACTGGAAATGCACTTTAATTTGCATTTCCTTAATGACTAATATTGTTGAGCATCTTTTCATGGGCTTATTTACCATCCATATATCTTCTTTAGAAAATATCTCATTAAATCTTTTGCCCACTTTTTATTAGGCTGTTTTTGTTTTAAGAGTTCTTTATATATTTCTAGATACAAGTCCTTTATGAGATATGTGCTTTATAAACATTTTCTTGCATTTTTAAAAATAAGCTTTTAGTTTTAGAATAGTGTAGATTTACAGAAAAACAATGCAGAAAAACAATCCCACATATCCCGCACCCAGTTTTCTCTGGTGCATTAATGTGATACGTTTGATACAAGTAATAAACCAATTGTTGTTCAGTGGCTAAGTCCTGTTTGATCCTGTATGACCGCCATGGACTATAGCCTGTCAGGCTCCTCTTCAATGGGATTTATCAGGCAAGAATCCTGGAGTGGGTTGGCTTTTCCTTCTCTAAGACTGCCTCACTCTAGAGTGGAATCCACCCCACTTGGTAATCCTAACCCACCCATTCTGAAGTCGCAGGGAACACTCCATGGGCACTTCACACTTGAGTAAAGAGGGGTCCCCAAGGCTGGACCTCAGAGAGATAACCTGGGGCCATGGACACCCTTGACTACTCCTGTGAATCTCTCTCAGATATGAAGCTTCTTTTCTGAAAAACAACAAAACTGTGCCTCCCAAACCAGACTACTAATTGCAGGAATCATGCTCTCTTGAGGGTTCTAGTGACCTTGGCCAGGGGGATCTTATAAAACTGTCACCATAAAGAGATAACAGCCAACATGGTGTTGGTGGCTGATGAGACCAGTCTCGACTTCAGGTTAAGTCAGTTTGCTCCTGACTGGTACAGTCCTGGGTAATCAGATTGCCCTAGATTAACTGTCAGCTGCTGACAAGAGAGGAGTCTGTCCACCAGCCAGTATGCTGGGCTGTTTTTGCACTGATGCAAGTGGCCTGAATGAAGAAAGAGCAGACAGACTGCTGAGAGAAACCACTTGGCTAGCAGAAACCTGGTTCCCAACTCTGGCTGAACAGACACAGACACCTGCGGGAATAACAGGACTTCGGAGCCTCATTTGGTTTGTACTTTTTCGCCCCCCGCCCCTTAACCGTTATTCTCTTGCTAATATTTGGGCCTGCATCCTGAGCTGTCTGGTGTCCTGTCTCTAAAAGGTCAGAATCTATAACACTCCAAACGGTGGGTGCGGGCGTTACAGAGAGTTAGGCTTGAGGCCCGGTGACCACCACACAGCTGGTGCTCCTCTAACCACGATTATGACAACCGAAGCCCAAACACAGCAGAAAGCGGCTGCAGAGGATGACTCATCGCCCCTCAGAATGAGGAGCAGGGCAGTAAAAGAGGGATTTGTCACCAGCAAAGCCCATTAACAATTCCTGGAGAATAAAAATAGAATCTGGGTAATGAGTCTAACCTTCTTTTTTGCCCCCGCTTGTGCTTCCTCTGTTTTCACTTGTTCCTAGGGTGCCAGGGTCAGAGGCCTGGCACGCGGTACTTGAGAGCTCCTTGTGCGAGATATGGGACAGGTATCTCAGCTCACAGGCTCTGGAGAGAAGCTCTGAGCACAGTACCCCATTCAAGACGGCGGCGTCAGTGAGAGCAGGCGGTGGGCAGTCTTCGACGCAGCAGTCTGATGCACCAGCCTCAGGAGAGCTTCATCCCCTCTCCACTGATGAGATCCCTTTCCTATAAAGCAGCCCCACCCGGAGATGTCCGGAGAGTGTGTTCTTGAGCCTGAGCTTTCGCCTCCCAATTCTTTTATCCAAGAAGAAAACTTGAAGACTCTCCCGGTCTCCTGTGGTTAAGACTCTGCACTTTCACTGCCGCATTTCTGGGTGCAGCCTTATTCTGTTCGCTTGAAGAGCAGGAAGCAGGAGGATCGTTTTTGGAAAGCGACTGGGGAGCATAGGTAAGTTTTCCTTGTCAGAATAGGAGATATGAGTATCACCAGAAATAATAGGAAACACGTGTCCGTGATTAGAAGATCTTCACGCTGAAATTAAAAATGTTTCGGCACACAAAATGTGGTACAGTATATTCAATTTTCTTCTCTTCTTAGGAATGGTTACTCGATATTTGAAGAACTCTAATTGTGAAAACACACTCTGGGTGTGGTAGGTTAGTGTTTGAATTTCTCAGTTCAGAAGCCTTATTGCAGAGGAGTTTGGTTACAGGTTCCAGCCATCTTTATCTTATATCTGTTCTGGGGTTTTTGTTAATTAGCATAATAAATTAGAAATTGGTGAAATGAGTTTCAGACAAGTTTCAATTATGTGGACTGACTAAACATGTTTAGATGTATTCCTGGCCTTGCATAAACAGCATGAAAGAAATCTAGCCAGCCTAACAGTTTACACACCTTGGATTATCTCTCCATGTTTGGGATGCTAAACTGTGTCTTGGACTGTAATGGAAGGATTCTTGCACCTGGCTTTGATTTGTGAGCTCAGTCCTGCCCCTAAGCTGGAACCTTGTTCTCTTGACCTCTGGTGCCTGTGGAGTGCTGTTGGGCACGTAACAGACTGGAGTACTGCGGCTTCATCAATTTACTAAGCTGCTCACGTGATTGTCTGGGACCTGGTTGCTAAATATTTACACATGCGGCAGAATGAGACTTGTTTTCATTATCGCATACCATCTGGAAGTGAGGTCCCTGTAGGTGTTACCTACCTCTAATTATTGAAAAGGATGGAGATCTATCATAAGGCCAATAATAACTGGGCATGACCAATTGACCGAGATGCACATGAAACATCACTGTAGCCCCTTTCCTTGTATCCTTCATGGTCTTTAGTCACAAATGCATGCAAGTGATCGGATGAGTATCTTAATATTTGTATTTCTTTTGAAAGTCATTTCTTCTTTGTAAGATTCCTCCTTCATAGTACCAAAAAGAACCTGATGTATGTATTTGATTCAGGGAATTTGGCAGAACTACAAGAGAAAGAACAAAAATCTAGAAAAGGTCTAATAAAATAATTATAATAATAGCATCGAGGAGGAAAAAAGGCTTCCCTTTTACCCTTCTAGCTTCTGTGACTGGTATAAAAATTAAATTGACATAAAACAGCTTAAGAGGATTAAAAAAAGGAAAACACTTAACCGCATATATACACACAGAAGCCCCATAAAAATATGAGATTTCAAATGTGGCCAGAGGATTGATATTTATATAGCATTTTGAGATAAGGAAAGGGACTGGTGAATGGGGTGTCTAAGTGGGGAGGAGGCAATTCCCAGGATAGTGACAGGAGGAAATGTGTGGTGGATGAAGTTTGCCCTTTTTGAAAAATGTTATCTCTGATAGTATCTTTCTTCTTGGTACAGACATTCTTTCTAATGGAAGTTTCCTTTATTAATGTAGATTTTTTTTTCTGGCAAGTGGGGAGATTTATACTTTCTTTTAGGCAGTTAAAAGTTTTTACTGAGTCTGCTGGCTCTTGATTGCCCAGCTCAAAACAATCTACATGCCAAAGTGGCATAACTTGGGGTGGAATATTCTGAACCCCTTCAATAATAATAACTTTTTCCTTATTGCAAAGTTAACTCTTCCTTTTAGTACATAAAAATACATTCCATGTACATTAAAAAAAGACATAAATACTTTTAAAAAGTTATAGAAGAAACTGATAATATTTAATTATGGAATTCCTATCGAGAATCACAAAAAGATACGATTGAGAGACTTCATCAAGTAAAAGCAAAACACTGAGGCAAGACAAAAGATAGCAGAAAAAAATGTTAAAAAGCAACATCTGGCAGAAAATGTTTATAATGTGTAAAAATAAAATCAGAAAATAATGACTTGCAACTGCACTAATTAAATGATGACAGAGATGATTGTTCTTAATCACTTGGAGGGTGTGTCTATCTGTCATCGATCTCAATATCATAATTTTTCCTCATTTAATGACATAATTTGAATATATTTCCATGTTATTAAGTACACTTCTAGATGTAATTGTTAAAAGCCCCACAGAATTCCACTGTGCTGAGTGCAAAGTACAAATTGCATTTACTGCTGTGGCCCTGCTAGGGAGGAAAGTGACCAGGTCACTTTGCTCAGGGACCTTCCTCCATCCTTCCCTCAGTCAGTGACACAGGCTCCTGTAAGTAAACACTGGAGAAATATTTATGAAGTGGTACCAAATTATTGGCCTTCATGGATGGTGTATTTTTGTCTCTTGACCCTGTACTGCTCTTGGTTCAGTTTCATCAAAATCTTAGATAAAAAGATAGGAAAAGTGCAATAGTATAAAACCAGCAAATGCATGAAAGTCCCATGACTAATTTTCTCAAATTACTTATTTTCGCAAATCATCTTTCTTATCAATAATTTCATAAAATAACAGGAAACTGAATTTGACATATAATCATATTTATTAACTGTCCTCTTCTGATACCCTTAATTAATACTTCAATTCATAGAGAATAATAGGTAAAAATTGTTTTGAGCATTTTTTAATTTATAAGTTTTAAGAGTTTATTGTCTGTTATCACAAATACAATTAAAATTTATTTAACATTACAATGAGTTAAAATTATTTTCTTTGGGAAGTTCATGATTTCAGATAATTTTTTCAAATAAAATGTTAAAAGGTTTTACATTTGTAAGTGAAAAATAAGGTTGTTTTAATGAAATTAAAATACATTCTAAAATACATTTTATTGTTTTTATGTTTATGACATACTAGTAAATTTTCTTGATTAAAAACTAGAAAATAAATAAGTGTAGAAGAGAAAAAATTCCAAAGTCTCACAGCTGTTAATATTTATATATTTCTTTTCAGTCATTTTCTTAGCTGAGGTTCCTTTCTTCCATCCTTGATGATTATTATTACATTACTTATACAGTGTAAATTCTTCATTTTTCATATCATAAAATAATGTGTTTTTAACAGAATTTAAATTTTCTAAGAAGGATCTTTCATCCAAAGAATGCACATTTAAGATATGGCTGCTCTATCTAACAGCCAGAAACACCACCAGGCTGCAATAGATGTGTTTATAAATGAGTCCCTGTTCAGAACAGAACCTTTTAGGAATTTAGAGAAGACATTTGGATAACATAACTCCTTTCAGCTCTGTTCCCAATGGCAAAGAGAATGGCTTTTGGCAGCCTGGCTTGTGATATACTGCCAATCACTAGAGGCAATGCCTGGTGATTAATTTAGAAAATCTCATTACTTTTGACTGATAGAAAAGGAAAAGGATAGTCTCCATTTTATAAATATTTGGTTTACTATTGCATGACATAAAACACATCCAAAACATATTTTATGGAAAATACTATTTATGTAAAATACATCCTTCCAGTAGGTTGGCAAACAGACATCTTCTGTCTACAGATCAGTGACAATTATGTACATCCCTTTTGTCCAGGCAGCTCTCAGGATCATTGTAACTACAACTGGCTTCAAACACTGAACTGGGCATTTTTATTTTGTTTTAACTCAAATCCAGAGAGGAGTCACTCACACCATCATGCATTTCCCTTCAGTGAAGTATAGCCTCCCTAGAGAAAGCCTGCTATGGAAGGCGTGGCCTTCTCAAATGTCACTGCATAGACTGCTTTCTGCAGATGCAATGAATAATGCACATAAAATGTAATTAATGCAACTGACCCAAGGTATGTATCTGTGACATTGGGATTCCCTTCCCAGAAGTAGAAACCCTAACTCTGTGAAGAATGAAAAGCACATAGTACAACCATTTCAAAGCAAAACCCCCAGTGTGCACAAAACACAGCTTTGGATAAAAAATGGCAGCTGCAGGAGCTGGAATGGTAGCTGGTTGCATGGTTACCAAGGCTCTGATTCAGCCACCATATGCCACCTGGTGTTCTCAGTCTGAAAAAGCAGGTCTATGGTGTCCTAGATTGGAGATGGAGCTATGGCCACAGTTCTCAGAGAAATAGTACTAGCTTTGAATGTGAAGCACTGTTTGATCTATTGTTAAATTTAGGGTCTAAAGCCTTATCACTTAAGGCCTGGTTTCAACTAGGGAGAGGAAATAATACACTCCTCCTTTGTAAATAATCCATTTTCTCTTATGGAAACACTACTATATGGATATTCATTCTCAAAGATCTTTGTCCTCTCTTCAGGGAAAGTTTGCTCCCCAATATGCTGGGTCATATAATATTGCAATAGCAACAAACTCAATAATTTTTGCAGAGCACTAGATGATACGAATTCTTAGGCATCCAGAATCTTTAGTACCTTATTTCCTTCTAAAAGTGCTAATGGCAGATAATAGCTCCATGACTTCATTTTAATGTCAAGTTGTGTCCAAATTTTATTTATATAAATAGATGATTAATATATTAAAAATTTATAATAATTTTTATCTTGTTCTACAATAGAAGATAGAGATTCTTAGTATCTGTCTTGGGCTTTATTGAGAATGTTCATAGTCACTGGGTAGTTGTCCTTATGCAGTAGTAAATAAATATATAACAACATACTGTCTAATAATAATGTCATATAAAATTTTCAGTCCTTACCATAAGTTTTGAAGACTTGATGTTTGATTTGGTATATTGTTGATAAAGACACAAACTGAGTTTAGCAATTGCCAGTGATTTAACTTTGCAATCAACATTTCATGTACTACTTTCATTTTTCAAGAGCTATTAAAAAATGATTATTGACTTTATATCAATGATCTGAGCATTCAAAATTGTATATGTTATTTTGCTGTCATTTTTGCCATAGCTGAGGAAATGATTATCAATATAATAAATATAGTGGGGTGAAAATAGCAACTGTTACTCTTTACAACTATTACTATATTGTGTCAGGGTTTTTAATACTGTGCATTAAAAAAAATTGATATAGAGATTGCTGTAACCTAGCAGTAGATAGAATATTAAAAAGCAGAGACATTACTTTGCCAACAAAGGTCCATCTAGTCAAGGCTATGGTTTTTCCTGTGGTCATGTATGGATGCAAGAGTTGGACTGTGAAGAAATCTGAGCACCAAAGAATTGAGGCTTTTGGACTGTGGTGTAGGGAAAACTCTTGAGAGTCCCTTGGACTGCAAGGAGATCCAACTAGTCCATTCTAAAGGAGATCAGCCCTGGGATTTCTTTGGAAGGAATGATGCTAAAGCTGAAACTCCAGTACTTTGGCCACCTGATGCAAAGAGCTGATTCATTTGAAAAGACCCTGATGCTGGGAAAGATTGAGGGCAGGAGGAGAAGGGGACAACAGAGGATGGCTGGATGGCATCACCGACTCGATGGACAATAGTTTGGGTGAACTCCAGGAGTTGATGATGGACAGGGAGGCCTGGTGTGCTGCTATTCATGGGGTCACAAAGAGTCGAACACGACTGAGCGACTGAACTGAACTGAACTGAGGACTCTTAGGTCCACCAGATGGATACTGTGATTTCATAATCTTAGCCCCAAATTCAGTGTTTAAAACTGCTTGTCAATAGGTCTGCTGTGAACCTTTAGACTGCATTCAGCTCAATGCAAATCTAAGCATTCTTTTCCTAATCATCATTGATTATTCTAGCTATCTGTTTATCCAACATCAAACCGTTAATCAATAAAGGGATATTTCCTGATATTCCTTGCAATGAATTGATAAAGAAATATTTCCTGAGCACATATTGTCTTTCTGGTACTACGCTCTGTAATCAGAGATACGTGAAATTCCATTCCTCTCCTTAAGAAGCACCCAGTTTGAGGAAATGCAGGGGGCAATGCAGATTGCTGCGGCCAGGAGCAGAAACAGAAGGCTGAGAAACAGCGGAAGTTGGTGTTTTCACACTTTGCCAGCTCCACATGCTTAGGGACCTGGCCAACCACTCCAGGTACTGGGAGGTGTAGACCTGTCCTGACTGTGGGAAAGGCACAAGGTGAGTCTCTGAAGAGCAGGGAGGTCTCAAAGGTCCCACATATCAAAATAGAGAGGTGAGGCAATAGAAAGAGCCTCCCTCATTTTGAAGCAGAGGAAAGGGGAGCAGCAGTAGAACTAGAAAGCTGTCCAGCTCTTATGAGAAGGCTGAGGCTGGAAGGATTTTGCCCAAGGAGTATTAAATGAGCTTAGCTTTTTCTTCAGAGAATGGGTAGGGTGAGACTTTATTTAACAACCAAATGCTTTGTTAAAGACAAAAATGCATCCCAGACTGTGTTTCACTTTTTACAAGAATAAAGATAAAGGTATTACAGTAACTTTTTGTCATTTCTACTCTGGAAATTATAGCTTTAGATTCTGGTGGAAATGATTTCTTTCTTTCCTTCCGTGCTAATTCATTTCAGCAAGACACATCAAGAGTGGCTTAAGCTGACGGGATTTCTTAAAGTTTAGAAGAGACAGTTCTCTTAAAATTCTCCCCCCAACAAAAATTTCTAAAACCACTTTCCAGTTCTTTAAATACCCTGAGCTTAGGATTTAAAAGCCTGTCGCTTTACTACCATTCAATTATCTACCTCTCAGGTAACTGTGATATTATAATTCTGTGACATCCTATAGTGCAATCCAAGCATTCAATTATATGTGTGGCAGGGTTTTATACTAACCTAATTAATAAGGGCAGGGACTGGGTAGAGACATTAATATCAGTTAACTCATCACATGCACAGGAAGCTTTTATTTCCCATGCTGAATTGCTATCTATACACACAAAATTTTAGCTGGCCCTGAGTCTCAGACCCATGGTTATATAATAAAATCTGTAATTTGCTATTCTGTATTATGATTATTAGAACTTAACTGATCAGTTTCTGGGATGATAGGAAAAAGATGCCTGGACTTGCAGGCTCTCTCAGTTAGGAATCTACTTCCACCACTTGCCAGGAAGAAAACCACCTAACTGTCTGGTTCTTAGAGTTTTCATCACTTATAGTCAAACCATCCTCCCGCCCAGGCCAACTAGCCCTGTTCTCGGCTTTGGTCCTTAGGGTCCAGCTCTGCTCTCTGCCAGTTGTGTCCCTCCCCATGGGAATCTTCAGGCCCAGAACTGTGTCCATCCAGAACCCATGCCCTCCCTATCTCCCAGGCTGTGAGTATGTGAAACCCCAGGATTCTCAGTACACCCTGAACCTGTTTTTATACTCTTTGCCTGAGTTTATTCTATCAAAGTAAGGAAAGGATGTTGAGGGTTATATAGACATGGTGTGACCAAAGGGTAGATATTTCTGTGTTGGAGATAAAGGACTTGGGTGTCTGAAATCATGTGCTTAACTCTTAAGACCAGAGACTGCTATCAGGCATAAGAGAAGGGAGGCAGGCTGGAGAGAGGATCTCCATTTGTACTCTTGCTTCCTGCCCCTCCAGTGTTGGGTCAGGCTTGCTTAGACCCTTGAGTACCTGCTCTTTAGAAGGAGATGCAGTGGGATAAGCTGCTAGAAGGATAGCCTAATGCTTTTAGGTTGCAAGCGTCGTGGGCTAAGTGTGTTTAAAGATTTTCTTGTTCACAAATATGCTTATTAACTACTGTCACAGTGATGTCAGCCTTAGAAATTTATTCCTTGAGTTTTAACACTGAATATTTGTTGAAATGTAGAAAGTTCTTCGGGGGTACAAATACGTCTATATTTTTCACCAGCAGCAATGAACATTTTTGCATGCGTTTATCCCATTAGCCAGTCACTTACCAAGGCTCAGGGGAAACACACAGGCTTTAGTAACTTTCACTGGTGGTGAATTACTGTCCGGAAGATTATTAGAATTCCTAATTTACAAGGAATTTCTAAGTTACAGGTTTCAGCACTATAATAATAGGTAATAATATAATAATAAGTAATCAGCACAGGAATACGCAATGAATAAGTAGTTAATATTCATTGAAGATTTGCTATGTGCCTGGTTCTGTTCTAAGCACCTTGTATTGTGCTGTGCTGTGCTTAGTTGCTCAGTCCTGTCTGACTCTTACAACCCCAGGGCAGTAGACTGTCAGGCTCGTCTGTTCATGGGGATTCTCCAGGCAAGAATACTGGAGTGGGTTTCTATGCCCTCCCCCAAGGATCTTCTCAACCCAGTGATTGAACCCAGGTCTCCAATATTGCAGGTGGATTCTTTACTGACTCAGCCACTGAGGAAGCCCAAGAATACTGGAGTGGATAGCCTATCCCTTCTCCAGGGGCTCTTCCAGACCCAGGAATCGAACCTGGGTCTCCTCGTTGCAGGCAGATTCCTTACCAGCTGAGCTACCAAGGAAGCCCTCTAAGCACTTACAAGGATCATATCATTCAATCCTCGTAGAACATAGGAAGTGGATTCTTTTCTTATCCATTGAAGCTCAGAGAGTGTAAATGATTTTCCCAAATCCTAGAGTTAATAAGTAGCAAAGTCAAACTTTGAACCCAAGTTTCTGATTACTCCTTCCTATTTACTTAATACTCCTGCTTTATTTGCATATGTCTTTTGTCAACCTAACTTACTGACTTATCATTCATGTGTCTCCAGTGCACTATAGGAATTTGAAGTCTAATGTTAGGCCATCTTGCCTATAATAATTGATCTTTATTGCTTTTATAATTATAATTGTCCCATTCTAAACTCAGTAGCCACTTTATACCAGTCTCCTACCCTGATCATTAAGAGGCTTGGGAGACTGCCAACATTCATACTAATATGGGTCTACTGTTTATTTAACTAACCACCAAAGTGATAAACTGGCATTGAACAATTCCAAGGACAATTCCCTAAGAATCATTACATCATTCAATTAAGTCTTTATTGTTTTGTAAGATGTATGGCAGATATAAAAATTTTAAATGAGAAAAATATATGTAAATATTGTGAAATACATTAATAGAAAAACATCATTAATTTTTTATTGGAATTAAAAATATCACAAGCCTAGAATACATTGTTACCTTTCAAGGAAATGAATTACCTTTATATTTCATTTATTTGTACACTATTACTTTGGAATGAACTTCCTATCTTTAAAGATATGGGAGTGAAGATCTTTAACTCTAAACCAGGGGCCAGGTCAGGCCCACAGCCCATATATTTTTAGATAAAGTTTTATTGAAAAGAAAAACTGAACTAATTTGTTCACATATTGTTTATGACTGTTTTTGTGTGGCAACAGCAGAGTCAAGTACTTGTGATAGAGAACACTGGCATGCAAAGAATAAGATAGTTACTATTTAGTCCCTTATATAAAAGTTTAAAGACTCTAAGCAATTTTCCAAACAGAAATGTTGGTTGATATATATTTCAATAATAATTTAAAAGTCCCATCTAACTGGAGACATTCCACATTGACTAAAACACAGTTGTGTCACACACTTTCAGTTCAGTTCTGTTCAGTTGCTCAGTCATGTCAGACTCTTTGTGACCCCATGAACTGGAGCACGACAGGCCTCCCTGTCCATCACCAACTCCAGGAGCTTACCCAAACTCATGTCCATTGAGTCAGTGATGCCATCCAACTATCTCAACCTCTGTTGTCCCCTTATCCTCCTGCCTTCAATCTTTCCCAGCATCAGGGTCTTTTCAAATGAGTCAACTCTTTGCATCAGGTGGCCAAAGTACTGGAGTTTCAGCCTCAGCATCAGTCCTTCCAATGAACACCCAGGACTGATCTCCTTTAGGATGGACTGGTTGGATCTCCTTGCAGTCCAAAGGACTCTCAGGAGTCTTCTCCAACACCACAGTTCAAAAGCATCAATTCTTTGGTGTTCAGCCTTCTTTATAGTCCAACTCTCACATCCATACATGACCACAGGAAAAACCACAGCCTTGACTAGATGGACCTTTGTTGGCAAAGTAATGTCTCTGCTTTTGAATATGCTATCCAGGTTGGTCATAACTTTCCTTCCACAGAGTAAGTGTCTTTTAATTGCATGGCTGCAATCACCATATGCCGTGACTTTGGAGTCCCCAAAAATAAAGTCAGCCACTGTTTCCCCATCTATTTTCCATGAAGTGATGGGACTGGATGCCATGATCTTAGTTTTCTGATGTTGAGCTTTAAGTCAACTTTTTCACTCTCCTCTTTCACGTTCATCAAGAGGCTCTTTAGATCTTCTTCACTTTCTGCCATAAGGGTGGTGTCACCTGCATATCTGAGGTTATTGATATTTCTCCCGGCAATCTTGATTCCAGCTTGTGCTTCCTCCAGCCCAGCGTTTGTCATAATGTAGTCTGCATATTAGTTAAATAAGCATGGTGACAATATACAGCCTTGATGTATTCCTTTTCCTATTTGGAAACCAGTCTGTTGTTCCATGTCCGGTTCTAACTGTTGCTTCCTGGCCTGTGTACAGGTTTCTCAAGAGGCAGGTCAGGTGGTCTGGTATTCCCATCTCTTTCAGAATTTTCCACAGTCTGCTGTGATCCACAGTCAAAGGCTTTGGCATAGTCAATAAAGAAGAAGTAGATGTTTTCCTGGCACTCTCTTGCTTTTTCCATGATCCAGCGGGTGTTGGTAATTTGATCTGTGGTTCCTCTGCCTTTTCTAAAATGAATTTGAACATCTGGAAGTTTACAGTTCACGTATTGCTGAAGCTTGGCTTGGAGGATTTTGAGCATTACTTTACTAGTGTGTGAGATGAGTGCAATTGTGCGGTAGTTTGAGCATTCTTTGGCATTGCCTTTCTTTGGGATTGGAATGAAAACTGACTTTTTCCAGTCCTGTGACCACTGCTGAGTTTTCCAAATTTGCTGGCATGTTGAGTGCAGCACTTTCATAGCATCATCTTTCAGGATTTGAAGTAGCTCAACTGAAATTATTCCATCACCTCCACTAGCTGTGTTTACAGTGATGCTTCCTAAGGCCCACTTGACTTCACATTCCAGAATGTCTGGCTCTAGGTGAGTGATCAAACCATTGTGATCGACTAGGTCATGAAGATCTTCTTGTACAGTTCTTCTATGTATTCTTTCCACCTCTTCTTAATATTTTCTACTTCTGTCAGGTCCACACAGTTTGGGTCTCTAAAATATTCAGCCAGTTAAAAACAGCATGTTTTATTTTCCTGCCCATTTATTTGAGAAAACTTGCAAAATCAAGGTGAGGTTCCCTCAATCCTATGGTTGTTCTTTAAGCAAAACTATGTTTATCAAATTTACTAAGTGGAAATGAAAAGGCACAGAAACCAATGGAAGGTTTTGTGATAAAACCCAGAATCTGGTATTTACTTTTTTCTTTAAAGCAGAATTATAATGAGAAAAGAAAAATACCAAAGTTCATGTCAGAAATATATTTTTTCTACTAAATAAACTTAAAGTAAAAATAAAACGTACTCACATGTTTCCCACTAATAGAGGTCTGTTTTCAGAGACCCATTTCTATATAATAAGAATACAAATTAGTATTTTCATACTTTGATTGGATCATTCAATTAGTTTCTTTGTAAGTGGCAGAATTTCCCTTGCAATTGAGCTGCCTCCCTGTGTAAACCAGGCTTAATCTACCTGGTACCCCCAGATTAATCACTTAAAGCCTAGCAGACAGGATGTAAGAAACAGATGTTGGTTCAGAAGACAAAAGGTGGTAGAGAATACAGTTTTCACCAAGTGAATTTGATGACCCTAACTCAACCACCCTGGTGGCTCAGACAGTAAAGAATTCACCTACAATGCAGCAGACCTGGGTTTTATCCCTGGGTTGGGAAGATCCTCTGGAGAATGGAATGGCTGGCTACCTACTGAGTATTCTTGGCTGGAGAAGTCCATGGGCAGAGGGTCCTGACAGGCTATGTTCACAGGGTCGCAAAGGGTCAGCCAAGACTGAGTGATGAGTAACAACTTTTTTTTTTTCAACACAACCACAGTTTTTGGTCTCTAACCTTTTATCCTCAGGTATGCCTGTTTTTGAAAGAAATCATAAAAATGCCAAAGGGAAAGTCTTGTGTCTACTTTGACATACAAAACTTGTTATGGTAGTAAAAAGGAAAGTAGATTTCAAAAATGTTGCTGGAACAATTTGAAATTCATATGCAAAACCAAAGACTCTACCCATATATCACACCATATACAAAAATTGACTTGGAATATATTAGAACTAAATGTAAAACCTAAAGCTATGGAACTTTTAGGTGAATGATTTCCAAAAGGAACGGTACACCAAAATGGAAGTGTCCAGTAGCTACTCTGTTGGATAGGATAGCCACTAGCTAGTCAAGTTACTGAGCACTTGAAATGTGATTAGTGTGACTTAGGAACTGAAGTCTTAACTTTATTTAATTTTAATTAATTTGAAGTTAAAATATCTACATGTGACTGGTGGCTGTTATACTGGACATTTGAGCTTCAGAAGAAATTACAGCAATATATATTTGTAACTGGGATTTAGCAAATATTTTTTTAGGATAAAAAAGCAGATATAATAAATGAAAAAATGACAAGTTGAACTTTATCAACACTAAAAACATGTGCTTTTTAAAAAATAGTAGCAAAAAATGAAATGACAGTTTACTGAGATAAAATATTTACAACCAAATACCCAATAAAGGACTTGTACTGAGAGTATATAAAAAATTCTCAAAATGTAATAATTAGAAAATAAAATAGGCAAATTATTTGAACAGACACTTCAACAGAAAGATGCAAAAGACAAATAAGCATAAAAAAAGATGTTCATCATCACCAGGCATTAAAGAAAGTCACATTAAAACCACGATGTTACATACCTGATAGAGTGGCTAAAATAAATTGCTTAAAAACTTGAACAATAAAAAATACCAGCTAGAATGTAGAGCAACTGGAACTCTCATACATTGCTGATGCAAATGTGACATTTCAAAGCCCCTTTAGAATAGTTGGGCAGTTTCTTAGACAGTAAAATACACACTTATGACCATTGTTGTGTTGGAATCTGTCCTTAACTCACTCATGAAAAGCATTCATCCAACTCCACTTTTAGTGGTGCCACATGGGAAGCTTGAAACAGGGTAGGTGGAAGTCTATACTCAGGAACTGGCAAATGCAACAAATAAAAGTTTTCTTCAGGGGAAATAATTATTAAATATCTACCATAATGCAGTGCATATAGCCTAGAAATTGTAGTCCTAGAGAAATTAAAAGTATGTCCATCCAAGTACTTTACATTACTTTTTATAGTAGCTCTGTTCATGCTTATCCCAAACTGAAAATGAACAAAATGTTCATCAGTTGGTGAATGGATAAACAAATATGGTACATCAACAAATGAAATACTACTCAACAGCAAAAAGGAATACGCTGCAGTTAAATGCAATAACATGATTGCTTTCTGAAAAAACATTAGATTTAAGTGAGAGAAGCCACAATAGATGACATTTTATAAGAATGAAAAGAGCAGGAAAAATGATAGGGACACAGATAAAATTAGTAGTTGCAGAGATTAAGAGTGAGGGAAGAGGGATTAACTACAAACAACCACAAAGAAATTTTAGGGTGATGAGAATATGCTATATATACCTCAGTTGAAATGTATAGAACGTTACACTTCAAGCTGGTGCCATTTTTATTGTATCTAAATTACATCTCACTAAGTCTCACTTTGAGGAAAAAAACAGATTTCTTCTGGAAAAATACCTGTCTTGTACTTTCTGGTTCTCTTGCAAAGAAACTTTTCTGAAAACTTACATGAAAGCAGTCACAATGTATAAGAGAAGTTGAGAGTTTGGTGAGGGAATCTTTTTCTGTCTCTATCTCTATCTGTCTCTTAATCTCTCTCTCATTTAAAAATAAAACTACAAACATGAATTAGTCTAGATGTTTCACTTGGGACCTGAATATGCAGTATTTTCTTTCAATACGTTCCACATTGCCCCAATTATTTGAGTATAAAAGGTATTCTTGAATTATCAGGCTGCTGTAGTTGGTATTAAATCATCAAATGGGTTTTTGGAGACATGCCACATCTTACATCAAATTAAAGAGCTCAGAATTCTTCATGCTTATCAAGTTTCAAGGAGTGGTTTGATTTCATATGATTTCTGATATTCACAAAATAGCATCGAATAATAAAATCTGGTTTCAAATCCAAATTCAAAGGGCTAGAGTCTTTAATCATATAATTTATTTATTTATTTATTTATTTTTAAAATCATATAATTTAGCACTGTTTCAATTTACTCCTTGTATTTTTCTTGATTTTACAGGGGCCCTTGGATAACTCTGTTTTAGTCATTAGGATACTAATTCTATTGAACATTTGGTGGTTTTATTTTTTTCTTTTTTTTTAATTAATTTATTTTATTTTTCAGATTTGATTTTATTTTACTTTACAATACTATATTGGTTTTGCCATACATCAACATTTGGTGGTTTTAGTTGTTAAGTCGTATCCGACTATTGCAGCCCATTTACTATGAACCAAATTATCTAGTCATGCCCATCCCTGGTGATTCAATGCTAAAGTGTGAGGGTCAGGGAATACAGAGATTAACAGGCTGATTGGATTTGTTTTCCAATCATATTGTGTTTCAATATTTCCGGCCATGTTTTCCAAGAATTTGGGGTTAGTAAAAGCAAAATCACCTTTAGCAAATAATTATTAGATAACTCTATGGGATAAATGTGACAGTGTATGACAATTTATTATTTTTCTTCTTAGAGTGTTTATTTTGTATAACAAAATGTAGACACTTGCTCAGACAAAGGCAATGGGAGCTGTCTTTTTAAGTGAGGTTTACCAGTTGAACTGACTTGTAAAAAGTATTATTGTAGTAAGTATTATCTAATGCATCAGTAGATTCAGAACCCCTCAAAGTAAACCAAAGTATGTTCAAATTAGATAACTTCTCTCTGGAATGTCCAGTGTAATAAAGCCAAGATAAGGTAGTGGGAGAGATAACTGATTTGAAATTTTTTAGAGTTAAGCATTACAACATGAACTGGCTGTCATTCATTCATACCTATTTGTGCTTGGGATATCACAGCATTGATTGGTGAGTGGCAAGTTTCCTGGACAAGCTTACCAGACTAGAGATGAAGTGGGAAAAACAAATTAATCCAGACAGCTTAAATCTTACAAGTGTATTAGTAATTTTTAACACCTTGAGAATAGTGTCATTGCTGATTAGATGAAGATGTAAAAATACAGCTAAATAAGATGCTCAAAATTAAATGAGATGTGATATTTAAATTTCTGAGTAGCTTCTGTGGTCTTTCATTATTATAAAAAAATAATATGTAGAATGGAATATTAAAGCAGAGATATAGAAATAGTAAATAATTTTTTCCCAATGGCAGTTTCACTCAGTAACATGTTACATGTTTTAATATATGCATATATACAATGGCATCCCACTCCAGTACTCTTGCCTGGATAATCCCATGGATGGACGAGCCTGGTGGGCTGCAGTCCATGGGGTCGCTAAGAGTTGGACACGACTGAGTGACTTCACTTTCACTTTTCACTTTCATGCATTGGAGAAGGAAACGGCAACCCACTCCAGCGTTCTTGCCTGGGGAATCCCAGGGATGGGGGAGCCTGGTGGGCTGCCATCTATGGGGTTTCACAGAATTGGACACGACTGAAGCGACTTAGCAGCAGCAGCAGCAGTGACATGTATTTTAAAAATAAAAGTTTTATCATTTTATACATCTACTTCTACAGTGTTTCTCAGTGAAAAACTTATCATTAACTTCTTTCATGAAAATATATTAGTATTCCTCAAGGCAGCATGTAATTAAGCTCTAAGATACATTTTGATGTATTTAGCTGAACCTCTTCCCATGGACGAGGAGCCTGGTAGGCTGCAGTCCATGGGGTCGCTAAGAGTCGGACACGACTGAGCGACTTCATTTTCACTTTTCACTTTCATGCATTGGAGAAGGAAATGGCAACCCACTCCAGTGTTCTTGCCTGGAGAATCCCAGGGACAGGGGAGCCTGGTGGGCTGCCATCTGCGGGGTCACACAGAGTCGGTGAAGTGACTTAGCAGCAGCAGCAGCTGAACCTCTAAGAGAATATTTAGTTTTTCTATTTTTTTCCCCTATCACAGTGTACATTTTGTGTCAGTTATTTGCTTACTAATGTGACTGTTTCTTTAGATATATTACTAGTAGTTGATTTTTGTGGAGAGGGGTTGAAAAAAAATCTTTTTTATTGGGGATGAAATTGAGTGGTATTGAATGAGAGATTTGGAATGAAGGATAAAGGGAAGGATGAATTCATAAGACCATGACTGGATGAATTATTTATGTATGATATACAGGGCTCCATATTCTGAGTTTCAGCAAATGTATTTAGATATCTTCTATACGCCAACATTCTATCACAGGCTTTTATGTGTTCCTTTTTTTTGTTGACTCAGTTTTATAAACAATTATGACATTTTCAACAGTGTCTCCCCTATATAAAAAGAGGTCTTTTCACATTATCATTGACTGGAATTTGTTGCATGGAATAAAAAGCATAATTTCAGGGTTTGGTAAATGCTATTAATGAAGTAAATGAGGGAAAGCACAAGAGTCCAGAGAGAGAAGGACTTAAATGGGGTGGTGAGTGAGGGCCTCTTGGGTTTCTCTTCTTGTTTGTTTTTAGTGAAGTCCTCTTGCAAGAGGCAACATTCAAGGAGAAACTGAGGGTCCAAGAGGAGATATAGTGAGGAAACTGATCTTTTAGAAAAAGGAAACAGCAAGTACAAAGCAACTAAAGCAGGAACTAATTTGGATTATTCATTAAAAAAAAAAAATGTTAGTATGCCTAGAGAGAAAGGCAGGGTCCAGACCATGGAACGCCTTGAAGGTAAGAGTAAATAAATTGCATGTTAGAGAAACAAGGCACTCCAAGTTCAATGGGAAGCTCTTAGAGATGCTTAAACTGGGGCATCATAATCTGGTTTATGTGAATTGTGTGGCTGACTTTAAATGTTTGGTGAATGGACCACAGGTCCATGTCTGTTTCTCCAGTGAAGCAAAACATAGGACTTGCTGATGAACTCACTGTGAAGTATGATGGAAAGAGATAAACTGCCACCATCAGAAAGTTCTCTGACAGAGAAGTACTTCTAACAGAGATTAAAAAAGTTGGAATCCAGAACCCACTAGGGATGGAGTCCATACAAACCCTTTTTACTTTGGACCAGGATCCTGAAGGGTGGCATCCTGGGAGTGAGGATGAGCCACAAATAAGCTTGATGTCACAGGGACTGTATCATAGTAGAAGTTGCTTGAGTCGCCTAAAAAATCTCTGTCCTTAACACTAGCATTAACATGATCCTAAATTGCTAGGTTCAAGACCTCAGGCTGAAAAAATATATATTATCTTTCCTAGAGAAATATAGGATATTTATAAAGCTGAAATTATTTCTACAAATTACACTTACAATAAAATTTCCATAGCACAATCAAAGATAACAAGATACACAAGATTTAATATGCTGCTGGCTGTTTCCCGGGCCACATTTTTGGCAGGAAATACCTACTAGTAGACGCTTACTACTTAGAAGGAAAGTTATGATCAACCTAGACAGCGTATTAAAAAGCAGAGACATTACTTTGCCAACAAAGGTCTGTCTAGTGAACGCTATGGTTTTTCCAGTGGTCATGTATGGATGTGAAAGTTGGACTGTGAAGAAAGCTGAGCACCAAAGAATTGATGCTTTTGAACTGTGGTGTTGGAGAAGACTCTTGCAAGTCCCTTGGACTGCAAGGAGATCCAACCAGTCCATCCTAAAGGAGATCAGTCCTGGGTGTTCATTGGAAGGACTGATGCTGAGGCTGAAACTCCAATACTTTGGCTACCTCATATGCGAAGAGCTGACTCATTGGAAAAGACCCTGATGCTGGGAGGGATTGGGGGCAGGAGGAGAAGGGGTCGATAGAGGATGAGATGGCTGGATGGCATCACCGACTCGATGCACATGAGTTTGGATGAACTCCGGGAGTTGGTTATGGACAGGGAGGCCTGGCGTGCTGAGATTCATGGGGTCACAAAGAGTCAGACATGACTGTGACTGAACTGAACTGAACTGAGCCTTCTTAACAAAAATAATGGAAGCCAGAGAACAATGAAATAATGTCCTCAATGAACCAAAAGAAAAAAAAAGCTGCTAATCATTAATTCTATGGCCTATAAAAATAGCCTTCAAAAGGAAAACAGAATAGACATATTAATGGAAAAGAGTGAGTGATTTGTCCATAATACCCAAACTAAAAGCTAAAGGAAGTTCTACAGAAGAAAACGGTTCCCAGAGAGAAGTTGTAGAAATAAGAAAGAATAAAGAATGAGAGAAGTAATAAATAGATTATAAGTATAAACTGCATATAGAGAATTAAAATATATAGCAATTATAGCATATGGGTCATGTGGGGGTCAATTGGGCTAATGTATTCTAAAATTCCTGAATTCCTTGGGAAGAGATTGTAATTTAAATTACCAATTAACAGTAGATTAAAATATGCTAAAATACATGTAGCCATTATAACAACTCTGGTTGCCATTATAATAACCGCAAAAATTACAATGTTTAAAAAGCTTAGTAAAATAAACATAGAAGAAAAGAGAAAGAGGAAACAGAACAGGATAAATTTAAAACATTAACAAGACAGTAGATTATTTAAGCAGAAATATACCAATAATTGCAATTAAAAGCCAATCATTTTTCAGATGGTTATTTTACTAAAACAACAGGAAAGATACTCTAGAAAATACTAAGTAGAGCTGGTGTAGCTATAGTAATAGCATAAATATAAAATCAACTATAAAACAACATTACTAGAGGCAAAATGGAGAACAGTATTATAATAAAACACTCAATTCACCAGGAAGATATAACAGTTCTAAAGTTGTGTGCAGTTAGGAACATGGCTGAAAAAATACATACAGAAAGATAGTTATAGTTATAAGCAGAAATCACAGTAATTAAAATCTTGTCTCAAATATATTCTGTTTTTAACTATCCTTGTCCTTTTTGTTGGTTTTCCAAGCCATTGTTCAAATGCATCCTTCATCCTATGGAACACCCATATTCTGTATTTGACTAATTTCTTCTTCATAATGTCATTTACCTTTGCTTTTCTACCTTTCATTTCCCAGTAAGTTGGTAGATAGTCCTGGAGAGTCGATTTGATGCAGGCTCAATTTATTTTAGAGTAGATTTCTTCCTGGATGGTGTTACATACTTTTTATTGCAACTCTTCATGAGGCATATGATTAATCAGTGGGTTTTGGTGAATAGGGGAAATTTTTGATACCTCTTGCATAGTAGCTAATATAACAGCAGACAAAATATCAGTAATACTAAACAAGATTTTAAAAACTCAGTGGATTCTTTAACACTGTACCAAATAACTGCAGGAAACACCTTTTCCCCCCAGCACATGTAATACGGTTATAACATTTACATTATTTTAAAATAAGTAAGTTTCAACAAATTAAAAAAAAAACTATGTTATAGGGTATATGTCTTCTGACTAGAATTTAATTAATATAGAAACTGAGTACAAAAAGGTAACAAACTTAAAGGGAAAGTTTTCAGCATCTAATCATTCAATTCAGTTCAGTCGCTCAGTCGTGTCCACTCTTTGCGACCCCATGAATCGCAGCATGCCAGGCCTCCCTGTCCATCACCAACTCCCGGAGTTTACCCAAACTCATGTTCACTGAGTTGGTGATGCCATCTAACCATCTCATCCTCTGTCGTCCCCTTCTCCTCCTGCCTTCAATCTTTCCCAACATCAGGGTCTTTTCAAATGACTCAGCTCTTCACATCAGGTGGCCAAAATACAGGAGTTTCAGCTTCAACATCAGTCCTTTCAATGAACACCCAGTAACGATGTCCCTTAGGATGGACTGGTTGGATCTCCTTGCAGTCCAAGGGACTCTCAAGAGTCTTCTCCAACATCACAGTTCAAAAGCATCAATTCTTCTGCACTCAGTCCTCTTCATAGTCCAACTCTCACATCTATACATGACCACAGGAAAAACCATAGCCTTGACTAGATGGACATTTGTTGACAAAGTAATGTCTCTCCTTTTTAATATGCTGTCTAGGTTGGTCATAACTTTCCTTCCAGTGAGTAAGAATCTTTTAATTTCACGGCTGCAATCACCATCTGCAGTGACTAAAAAATAAAGTCAGCCACTGTTTCCATTGTTTCCCCATCTATTTGCCATGAAGTGATGGGACTGGCTGCCATAATCTTCATTTGCTGAATGCTGAATTTTAAGCCAACTTTTTCACTCTCCTCTTTCACTTTCATCAAGAGGCTCTTTAGATCTTCTTCACTTTCTGCCATAAGGGTAGTGTCATCTGCATATCTGAGGTTATTGATATTTCTCCGGGCAATCTTGATTCCAGCTTGTGCTTCATCCAGCCCAACGTTTCTCATGATGTACTCTGCATTCAGTTCAGTTCAGTCGCTCAGTCGTGTCTGACTCTTTGTGACCCCATGAATCGCAGCACGCCAGGCTTTCCTGTCCATCACCAACTCCCGGAGTTCACTCAGACTCACGTCCATTGAGTCCATGATGCCATCTAGCCATCTCATCCTCTGTCGTCCCCTTCTCCTCCTGCCCCCAATCCCTCCCAGCATCAGCGTCTTTTCCGATGAGTCAACTCTTCGCATGAGGTGACCAAAGTACTGGAGTTTCAGCTTTAGCATTATTCCTTCCAAAGAAATCCCAGGGCTGATCTTCAGAATGGACTGGTTGGATCTCCTTGCAGTCCAAGGGACTCTCAAGAGTCTTCTCCAACACCACACTTCAAAAGCATCAATTCTTCGGCACTCAGCCTTCTTCACAGTCCAACTCTCACATCCATACATGACCACAGGAAAAACCATAGCCTTGACTAGGCGGACCTTAGTCGGCAAAGTAATGTCTCTGCTTTTGAATATACTATCTAGGTTGGTCATAACTTATCTTCCAAGGAGTAAGCGTCTTTTAATTGCATGGCTGCAGTCACCATCTGCAGTGATTTTGGAGCCCCAAAAAATAAAGTCTGACACTGTTTCTACTATTTCCCCATCTTTTTCCCATGAAGTGATGGGAACAGATGCCATGATCTTTGTTTTCTGAATGTTGAGCTTTAAGCCAACTTTTTCACTCTCCTCTTTCACCTTCAACAAGAGGCTTTTTACCTCCTCTTCACTTTCTGCCATAAGGGTGGTGTCATCTGCATATCTGAGGTTATTGATATTTCTTCTGGCAATCTTGATTCCAGCTTGTGCTTCTTCCAGTCCAGTGTTTCTCATGATGTACTCTGCATAGAAGTTAAATAAGCAGGGTGACAATATACAGCCTTGACGTACTCCTTTTCCTATTTGGAACCAGTCTGTTATCCCATGTCCAGTTCTTACTCTTGCTTCCTGACCTGCATACAGGTTTCTCAAGAGGCAGGTCAGGTGGTCTGGTAGTCTCATCTCTCTCAGAATTTTCCACAGTTTATTGTGATCCACACAGTCAAAGGCTTTGGCATAGTCAGTAAAGCAGAAATTGATGTTTTTCTGGAACTCTCTTGCTTTTTCCATGATCCAGCAGATGTTGGCCATTTGATCTCTGGTTCCTCTCCCTTTTCTAAAACCAGNAGAATTTTCCACAGTTTATTGTGATCCACACAGTCAAAGGCTTTGGCATAGTCAGTAAAGCAGAAATTGATGTTTTTCTGGAACTCTCTTGCTTTTTCCATGATCCAGCAGATGTTGGCCATTTGATCTCTGGTTCCTCTCCCTTTTCTAAAACCAGCTTGAGCATCAGGAAATTCACAGTTCACGTATTGCTGAAGCCTGGCTTGGAGAATTTTGAGCATTACTTTACTAGCCTGTGAGATGAGTGCAATTGTGCAGTAGTTTGAGCATTCTTTGACATTGCCTTTCTTTGGGATTGGAATGAAAACTGACCTTTTCCAGTCCTGTGGCCACTGCTCAGTTTTCCAGATTTGCTGGCAAATTGAGTGCAGCACTTTCACAGCATCATCTTTCAGGATTTGAAACAGCTCAACTGGAATTCCATCACCTCCACTAGCTTTCTTCGTAGTGATGCTTTCTAAGGCCCACTTGACTTCACATTCCAAGGTGTCTGGCTCTAGATTAGTGATCACATCATCATGATTATGTGAGTCATGAAGATCTTTTTTGTACAGTTCTTCCGTATATTCTTGCCACCTCTTCTTAATGTCTTCTGCTTCTGTTAGGTCCAGACCATTTCTGTCCTCTATCCAGCCCATCTTTGCATCAAAATTCCTTCTTTGAGTTTGTTTTAAGTCACTAAGTTATGGAATAGTTTTTCTGTCAGCAACAGTTAACTGAAAAAAAGGCAATAGAGTTAAATGGGTACTGCACACAAGAGCAAAATGAAGACCAATTAAGTGTAGGAAGATGCCCAATCTCATTACTAAGGGAAATGCAAGACCACAATGAGAGCCCCCCAGAAGAGCTAAAATTAAAGACTAGCAATGCCAGTGCTGATAAAGATACAGAATGACTTCAGTTTTCACGAGGTGCTGGTTGGAATGTAAATTGACACAAAACACTTTGACCAACACATTGGCATTAGCTAACAAAACTGAAAATAGAAATATCTTGTGAATCAAAAATTTCTTTTCTAGATACAAAAAACATGTATTTGTATACTGAGACATATAAAAGAATGTTCAATTCAACATAATGTATAATAGTCTTAAAGTGAGAACAATGCAAATATTCATCAATTTATAAAAATATAGTGATACATTTTTACAATGAAATAGAATACAACTATGAAAAAAATACAGTTAGATAAAAGCAGCTACAGTTAAAAGCAGAAACTTGATGGATTGAATAACAGAAATCAGATATATACCATATATTATATTACATAATTAGAAGAATATATACAATACATGTGTATGTTAGTCACTCAGTCATGTCTGACTCTTTGCAACACCATGGACTGTATAGCCTGCTAGGCTCCTCTGTCCATGGAATTCTCCAGGTAAGAATACTGGAGTGGGTTGCCACTCCCTACTCCAGGGGATTTGGACTTCCTGCACTGCAGGCAGATTCTTTACCAAATGAGCCACCAGGGAAGCCTCATAGTTTATATATATTCATCCATTTATATATACCTCAGAAATAACTAAAACCAAACTAGTATAATTTATAGTTCATAGATGATAAAAGTATTAAGAAAAGCAAAGTGATGGTAAGTATAAAAATCAAAACAGTGGCTACAATTATCACGGAGGGAGGGGCTGTAATTGGGAAGGGGTACCCAGGGGTTTTCTTGGATGTTGGCAAAGTTTTATTTCTTATCTTGAGTGATACTTACATGAAGCCATGCTATATGTTTCAGGTGCTTGCTGTGAATGCATTCTATTCCAGAATTGAAAGGTGAGAGACAGAGTTCAAGAGTGGCAGGTGTGAATGTGTTGCTGAAATCCACCCACCCTACTATCCCTCCTGCTGTTAGACAACTGTTTTGTCTATGAAGCAAAAATTTGGTTGACCGGGTGGATTTAAGCCCTCCTTTAGAATTTTGGGACTTTAAGTGCTAAAGGAGAAGCTAGTACAATTTGCACCTCACAGTCAAGGATTCAATTAACCCACAGATACAGAATCTGTAAATAGGGAATATGGACACTTTTCCATGTTTTTACATAAGGAACTTCAGTGTTCATGGATTTTGGTATTGTAGGAAGTCCAGTTTTGACACACAGTCCAGATAATGAGCCCCAGAATTAGTGAGAAATGACATCCAATGGACCAGGTTGAGGTTTTGATGTAATCTGAGCAACAACCTACATTATCTGAGGTGCGCTTCAGGTGCTTTGTGCCATGCTTTCTGGAGACCTGAGTCACGCTTCATGTGTGTTCATCCCTGCGTGTCAGTCTCAGACTTGGCAGCAGCAAACATAGGAGGATGCAAATCAGAAGGTGCTTATGCCCGCAATCATGCTCCGTCGCTCCGCTGTGTCCGGCTCTTTGTGACCCCATAGACTGTAGCCCACCAGGCTCCTCTCTCCGTGGGATTTTCCAGGCAAGAATACTGGACTGAGTTGCCATTTCCTCCTCCAGGGGATCTTTTTGATCCACGGACCAAACCTGTGTCCCTTGCATCTCCTGCATTAGCAGGTCGTTTATTTCTACTGTGCCACCTGGGAAGTCCAAATCAGAAGGTACCTATGTCTTACCAGTTCATCCCACATGTACTGCTCCTCTATCTTATCTTTGTGTGGCAAGAACATTGTTTATCTGTGTAATTTGAAGTCTGCTCAGTATATCTAGGGTGATTTAAAATTATTAGTAATACTGATACTTGTGTAGCACATGTCCTATTGTTCCTAAAACACTCCTGTAAAAATAAAATATAGGAATGAATTACCTTCTACAATTGATGTGTAAAATTATCCTCCAATAAAAATGTCTGCATCTGAGAAATTGTTAAATACTAACATGGAATTTATGTCATACATGTAATGCATATGTAGTTATTTTCTTGTGTGAGTGAAGTGTAAGTATTTCTATCAGCCAAACTGTTTACAGTGCACGTATTTTGTCCTTTGTGTGTTGAGGAAGCTAATTCATTAATAGTTCATTGATTCAGTTTTGCTATTTCTTATTTCTCCATCACTGAAATTAATACTAATAATTTTTCTCAACCATACCTCTAGAAACAAAGGTTGTTTGACCAGATATCTCACCTGCAGAACTTTCTGAAAAGTATTCCTCCTCAAGCTCTGCCCTACACCCATTGAATGAATTTTTTTTCCAGATGAACCTCTGTAATGTAGATTTTTGACAGTCTGTTAAGTAGCCAGGTTGAAACCTTTAGTTTAGAAGATGTTGAAGCAAACTATTTTTGAAAGGAAATAACTCCATATTATTTAACATTATTTGAAACGCTTTGTTTCTGTGTGTCTCTCTCTCACTCTGTCTCTTCCTCCCTTCCTTTTTTCCTTTCTCTTCTGCATTCCTGCTTCCTTTCCCTACCCCCTCACCCGTTCTCTCTGCTTTCCCCTTGTCTCTCTGGTTGGAATATAAGCTTTATGAAAACAAGTCCTCTGGACTTAGTTCACCACTGTTTCCTAAAATGTAGAACAGAAGTTAGCATCTATGGCCTACAAGGCTAATCCTGCCCACCTGCCCATCTTTATGAATAAAGTTGTGTTGGAACACAGCATTGCTCATTTATCTAAGTATTTTCCATAGCTGCCTTTATGCCACACAGGCAGAACTGAATAGTTTGGAGACAGAGACCATCTGGTCTGCTAACCCTGAAAATATTTACTGTTTGCTCCTTTCCAGAAGCAGTATGCTGATCCCTGATCTAGAAGAATGTGTCCAACACTTTGGGACCTCTAGGCTCCCCTGTCCATGGGATTCTCCAGGCAAGAATACTGGAGTGGGTTGCCATTTCCTCCTCCAAGAAGAAGAGTTATAGTATAGTGAGTTCTCCATAACTGTTGAACATTGAATAAATGAAAAAATCATTTATCAGTGTCTCCAAGCAACTTCTTTTGCCCAAATAAATTTATTTTTGCAACCTACCCTTAGTGAATCATTTTTATTATACTGTGGTCTCTCTTAGAAAATTACTCCCTTCATTGTATTATTAAATGCCCTTCATTTCCCTTGGAGCTAGTGTGGGATTTTTGTTATGCTAAAGTACAATGAGATATGGGAGTATATGAATCAGTTTAAGCATAACTACTCAGGAGTACATTAATTAGACACCATAAGATTTGTTCCAGCTCTCTTTCATTCTCAGGAGAGTGGCAATAGTGTATCAGATTACAGGTTAAATGCAGAGCCAAGAATGGAATGTGGTGTGTTATAGTGGCAAGTTGGGTTTAATGATAAGCTATCAGTATCCAGGAATGAAGTGCGTTGTCTTTTAACAGATAGCTAACAGAAAATATCATGTGGACTGATTTTTAGGTTTGTCATTCCATTGGTTGTTTATAAAATTACACAGTAGACCATTTCCCCATATGCCTTGGTTCTTTCTTATTAACTAAAAAAAGAAACCTAGATTAGTTGATGTTTGTTTATAGTTGCTTATTATTTTATTGATTTATAAATAGGAAACTAGATAATAGCCAGAAAATATGGTAGAATCAAATTTTAATTTAAAGGTTAGGTTTTAGAAGTTTTCAATACTGCATTATAGAAATTTTCATATAGTCTAAATGACCTTTGATTTTCTGTAAGTGACACAAACATTTTTGTTAAATTGTGGTAAAATACACATCACATAAAATTTACCATCAAACAGTTTTTAAGTATGCAATTCAGCAATGTTAAGTACATTCACACTGTCGTGCAACCAACCTCCAAAACTTTTGTCTTTAAAGACAAAATGACAAATGTCATTTCAATGACAATGCTGCTTTTCCCACTCTCCCCAGCCTACTGCCCTCTCACCATTCTACTTTGTGTCTCTATGAATTTCACTATTTTAGGACCCTCTCATAAGAGGAATCAGGCTATCTTTGTCCTTTGATGAGTGACTTACTTCACTTAGCACTATGTCCTAGGTTTATTCATGTTGCATTTATAGCATATGTCAGAATTTCCTTCCTTTTTAAGCTGAATAATATTCACGTGTGTATCGGCTTCCCAGGTGGCACAATGGTAAAGAATCCGCCTGCCAGTGCAGGAGATACAGGTTCAATGAGGGAGTCAGCAGGATCCCCTGGAGAAGGGAATGGCAAACTATTCCTGTATTCTTGCCTGGAAAATTCCATGGCAGGCTGTCCAGGGGGTCACAGAGAGTAGATATGACTGAGTGAGCACATATGTGTATACCACATTGTATTTATCCACTCATCCTTCAATGGACATATGGGTTACTTCCACCTTTTTGATAATGTGAATAACACTGCTATGCACATGGGAGTACAAACCTCTCTGTTTGAGGCTGTGCTTTCAATTCTTTTGGGTATAGAACCAGAAGTGTAATTGCCAGATCATATGGTAATCCTATTTTTAATTTTTTAAAGAATTTCTATACCATTTTCCATGATAGATATACCACTTTCCCTTCCTACCAACAGGATACAAAGAAGCATTCCAGAGTCTATCACTAATACTTGCTACTTTTCTGTCTTTTAAGAAATTAGTAGCCATCTTAATGGATGTGAGGCAGTATCTCATTGTGGTTTTTGTTTGCATTTCCCTAATAATTAGTAATATTGAGCATCTTTTCAGGTGCATATTGGCCATTGGTACAACCTTTTAGAAAATATCTAATTGACACCTTTGCACATTTTAAAATTGAGTTGTTTTGTTGTTGTTGTAGGGATCCTTTACACATTCTGTGTATAAAGCCCTTATCAGGGAGTTGTAACTATTTTTGTGATTTTTAAATAGTTTCTCCCATTCTACGGATTGCCTTTTCACTCTGTGGATTGTGTCTTTGATGCACAACTTATAATTTTTATGCAGTCATATTTATCTGTTTTTACTTTTGTTTCTTGTGCTTTTGGTGTTATATCCAGAAAATCATTGCCAAATCCAATGTCAAGAAGAAGAATTTCCCCCATGTTCTTTTCTAAAGCTTTATTATTTTTTTAGCTCATATTTTTAGGTCTGATCCATTTTGAGTTAATTTCTGTACATGGTATAAGGTTAGGATCAAATGCTTTTTGCATGTGGATATTCCATTTTCTCAACATTACCTATTAAAAAGACTGTCCTTTTTGCATTGAATAATATTGGCACCTTAGTCAAAAATCACTTGACTATATACACAAGAGTTTGTTTTTGGATTTTCTGTTCTATTCTTTTGGTCTGTATGACTGCTTTTATGCCAATACCACAATGGTTTGGTTACCATAGCTTTGTAATAACTTTTGAAATTGGGAGACCTCCAATATTTTTCTTTTCAGCATTATTTTGGCTACTCAGGATCATCCTTGCAATTTAGTATGCATAGTTTCTTGCTAGTCTACAAGGTATGTTTAGGTTTATAGAACTATTTACATGTTAAAAATACAATGAGGGGAGGAGATCCATATGCAAATATCTGGTAGGAGTTTTTGGTTGATCCATTCTTCCTTTAGGAGAACTGTGAAATCTTCAACACCTGGGACTGGGTAAAGACTAGTCAAGTAGCCCTTTTTGCAGCCACAGTTTTGCCAGTCAGTGTTCAAAGTAAGTCTCCCAAGCTTAACTTTTGTGTCTGGATCTGTTTACGCTAGTGAGGGTTACAGAAATGATACAGCTTCACCACACCTGAGGTAAGGTTGGTAACCTTGGGGTCAAAGGCCATTTGAAGACAGTGCTGTCCATGCCACATATACTTTTTTATGGGTCTGCTCTTTTATGGAGAAGGAGATGGCAACCCACTCCAGTGTTCTTGCCTGGAAAATCCCAGGGACGGGGAGCCTGGTGGGCTGCCGTCTATGGGGTCGCATAGAGTCGGACACGACTGAAGTGACTTAGCAGCAGCAGCAGCTGTTTTATGAAAACTCATGGAAGAAGTGTGTTTTTCTGTGTGCCTTTGAGGATCACTATTCTAGAATCCATGGTAATAGATATTTTCAGGAGAGGTAGTTATCCTAAAAGAATGAAAATGCCATGTGAAGTACTGAAAGGGTAATGCACTTTCCCAGGGACCTGTCACCTTTGAGAACGTGAGGGTCTGCCTCAGTCTTTTATTGACAAATGCCTGAAAAGCTACTTAAAGACAATTTAAGAACTTTATATGTAACTTGAATTGAGAGTTGAATTGAAATTCAAATCCTATATGGGGTCAATAGTCTCTTCTTTCTTCCAGTAGCTTTGTTTTGTCTCAGCTAATTTCCATTGCTGAGTCAGCAGAGTTGCAATAACAAGCCAGCATGTGAATTCTCCAAGTCTTAATAAAGAGAAGTATATTTCAGTTCCCTTGCTAATAATGTTTCCATAGGCTATAGGCTAAAAATGCTTTCTATAATGTATTTCATCCTAATTATTCATAGGATACGATTTAGCAATAGGATTTTCAAATGCTGCTCATGAGTGTGTGTGTGTGTGTGTGTGTGTGTGTGTGTGTGTATAGAGAGAGAGAGTGAGAAAGTGGCCCTCATTAGAACTGGGGCCTCATGTAAGTGAACTCAGGATATTCTGGCTTGATAATTATTAAATGATGGAGAAAAAATAAGAATGCTTCACTCTGTTTTTAAAAACCCCAGCAGAACTCATTATTCTGTGTCAGTGGCTCTTTCACATATGCAAGCTTATTTTTGGTGTTCCAAGAAATCTGAAGTTCACTAACAAGGTTTTTGAAGAACGCTCTTGAACTGAATGTACAAGCTGTAATTGAATAAGAACAGTATGTGTTTGGAGTGCGAATGAACCAGCTGGGCTACAAAGTTCTCCATTGTGCCCCTACTTCAATAATCACATGTTTTCTTTTTCTGTGAAAATGAGGCACTGTTCATGGTTGAACATAAAAATATTATCACAAATGGACATAATTTATTATCTTGTACAACACTGTAACTCTGTCATCTAGATCAATTAAAATACAGCATACACTGTGATTTCTAACAACATATGACAGTGAAGTGTAAATGGAGTGTCCTTTACTTGAGAAGCTTAATTCTTTATATAGGCTGAATTTTGCAAGGAATCATTTGGAAGTATAACAGGAAAACTAATTGCAAGATGTTTATATGTTGGTTCTTTGTATCTGTGAAAATACCAACTAGTGTTTCTAGAGCACACAATTTATGCCATGCATTCCTTTCTTTCTATTAGACAACATCCCTCTCAGGTAGCCTGGGAAACAGTCAAACTATGTGGAGCCTTTGGCACACCTTTAAACAGTATCCTAAAGGCATACACTAAGACAATATACTTAGGTATATAGTCCCTTTATATTCACATCTATCTCAAGAAGTGGGCTTCCCTGGTGGCTCAGCTGGTAAAGAATCTGCCTGCAATGCAGGAGACCTGGGTTTGATCCCTGGATTGGGAAGATCCCCTGGAGAAGGGAACGGCTACCCACTCCAGTATTCTGGCCTGGAGAATTCCATGGACTATATAGTCTATGGGGTCTCATGAAGCAGGTATTCTTTTTATCTCCATTTTGTAAATAAGAAAGCTGAATTGTGCTAATAAGTTGTGAGTCTAGAATTCAAGAGTCATTTTATCTAACTCCAGAATTGAATTTTCGTGATGCTCCTACTGTTTTGGTTCTCTGATACAACTCTTCTTTATATTATTTTTATATTCTTTATTTTCTAGGCTCTCTCTGTATTTTAACTCAACTAATAATTTTGAATATTTCTCACTTAACAACACATTCAGGTTTTCATCTCCTCCATGGCAATGACACCCGTACTGAAAGAAATTATCCATGTCATGGGTAGATTTCATCCTATTTATAGATGCATTGGCCCAGAGGGAGTTTTGTCTTCTATGCAGTGTAAGTTAGAAAAGATTAAATAATCACGTATGTCCCAGGAGAAGCACAGACTGGAAAAGAATTGCAAATGAGATGAAGATAATAGAATAAGATTCCAAGCTAAACAAAATATGCAGTTTAAGGAATCCACATGGCAGGAACACTTACTCTTGAGTGAGGAGAGAAAATGAGTTAAATGTGAATTTAGGACCATGTTCTAATGAAAACCATGTCAAGATAAACCTAATAGTTTGCCATTGGCATAGTTTATGTGTTTATCGTAAAAATGCAAAGACTGGAAAAAAGCAAGTTGCTTAAAATTCCATGAGCAGAACATGAAATAAATGAGAAATTTATTTATTTTTATATTAAGATTTCAGCTGCTCTTATTCACTATAACTTACTTCATGACATTTATAATGTGGTGTGTGTGTATGTGTCTCATTGAAGTTTCATGACTCGTTGAATAGTGGGTACTGACCTACTGGAAATAGCAGTGAAGAAACTAGCAAGGTTTAGAACCTTCTCTTTCAAAAATATTTCTGTAGATTTATTCCTTTTTTCCTCCCTTCCTTCCTCCCCTCCCTACCCCAGACGGTTCTTGCACATGCGTTTCTTCTTGCTACAGGAAGGTGTGTTACTCTTCTCCCTTTTCAACCCTCCATCAAGCTCACTTTCTGGTTCACCTCCTTAGGTGCTAACGATGTGTTTTGAGTGCAGAGAAGTTAAGATGGTTAAAGGAGCAGGGTTGACCAGAAGCATGGGAAGAGTGGGCTGCTGCCTTTAGGATACTGTTTAAAGGTCTGCCAAAAGCTCCACATAATTTGATTATTTCCCAGGCTACCTGAGAGGGATGCTGTCTAACAGGAAGAAATAAATGAAGGACTCTGAAGAGAACAATGAGAAGGATGGAAAACAGTCATTTCCTCTTGCACAGCTTGCCCAGACCTAGAGGAGTCCTGCCTGAGATGATTAGAACTTTCTGTATTGTAGCCCAAAACACTAGGTGGATAGTCATGTTTGCAGTCAGCTTCAGGCCTGGTGAAGGCGTCTTTATTTGTCTGAAACGGCGGATGGTCTGTTCCTGATGATAGAATAGACCAGGGATTGAATCTATTTCATTCAGCATGTGTTCATCTCTTCTCAATTAATGCAATGGCTTGGTCTGTTGTTGATTTAATCATCAGCTAGTTAGTGGTGTATCCACTGGAAATATTTCTAAATTCATACAGTTGTCCAGCTGATATGTGATGTAGATTTTATAATAGTGATTGTACTGATGTTTCAAGCCACCTTTGCTTTCGTAACCAGCTGTGCTATAAGAACATTTACACTACCTTTGTACTCTGGTAAAGAACAACATTTTAAAATGTCTTTCACTCACTAGAAACTTTAGGAATCACTGTCCTTGAGATCTCCTGGTTTTGTCATGATTTCCTTAAGTCAAACTATTAGACAAGTGTGAGAATTGTTGTCCTTTTAGTGTGGAAACCCTTGCAATATTTGCTGATTTGCTGACCTATGTTAATCACTATGTATAAAGGGTTTTTTAAGTATAAGTTAATGTTGCCTTCGGCTTAATTAATTAAAATTTTAATTGTGCTGGCTGTAAGCTTCACCACTCACTGGTAATAAGGATTTTATAATTAGTAGAGGCTAAAAAATGAGAGAAGATTCTTCTCTTTCTTTCCCTTTGTGTTCCCACTGCTCTTAGCAGTTGCAGACTCTGGTCCCTACATATTTTCTCCAACACCTCCTTGGGTAAAATTTCCTTTGGAAATGTCTTCACAGGCTCCACCTAGAGATGTCCCTGTGTGGACCACGGAGATGCTTAGTGAGCTGTGATGTCTCTGAGACTGGATGAAACCATGTGTATGTGTGTACTTGTGAGGGAAGCCTGTCTATGGCATCACAAGATCTTAAATGGAGACATGAGCCATGAAGTTAAGAGCAAGGGCTCCTTTCACAAAGAATGTGTGGCAGTAGAGCAAATAATGACAATAACCAGTGATTTCCATGTTGAAGACACTGTGCTATAGAATTTTGAAATTTTTTCTAAGATTTTAGGCACTGTTATAATGCCCATATTACAGGTGAGGAGACCAATGCTTGGGAGAACTTACATGAATCAAGATTTGAACCCAGGAAATGTGAGTCCAGATCCTGAGCTCCCAGCCTTTCTATTGAACAGGGGCTATGGAACCTGGTCTGTCACTGCCCAGCTATGATGTGTCACTACCCCAAAGAGCAGAATTTTTGCTACCTGGTAGCATTGTTAATATGGATATGAGGGTAAGAATAAGGGGTAAAAGGTTGGGATCAGGGTCTCAGTTGATGAGCTCTCTATTTCCTCTCAGTTCTGGAATAAAAACAGATTCTTCCTCCACCAGGCATTGACTGAGGCTTTTGTGATATCTGAGAACTCTTGGTTGCATGCTAGACACAGACAGGGAAGAGATACAGATGACTTGGAATAGGAGTGATGCCTAATCATTCCATTAGGCTGAGACAGACTGAAAGATGTGGTGAGTAAGAAATCTGAAATCTGACTGGTAGGCTTGAGTCTTTGCCCTGCATCTCACTAGCTGTTTTACCCTGGGCATATCTTAAAATTTTCCTGTGCCTTGGTTGCCTAATCTGTAAAATGGGAGTGATAACAATGGTATCTTTGTCACTGAATTATTGTAAAGATTAAGAGATGAATTAGGTTTACCGCTTAGATCAGAGCCTCGTGCATCTGAGGGAGTGAATTGTGCTACTATTGTTGTTATTGCGATCGTTTTTACTACCGTTCTATTGTTGTTGTTTTGAAAAATTAGCACTTAATGTGCTTTGAAAAGTGAATCTGATCACCACACCTGTTTATTTGATCTTTGGCTATGAGCTGAAGGATGTTCTAAATGGGCAAGAGAAACACGGTCCCTGTCTGTGGACATGTGGGATCTAAATGCTGAAGCCCTTTGTGTTCTTCAGCTCACATGCAGGATCCTGGCACAGGGCCTGTCAGAGAGGCAGGCCCTTATTAAAATTTCTGTGAAAGGGTGACTGTCACTTTGCCTTTGGCATCTCATGTCTCATTCCCTCAGCTTACCCCTCATCTGAGCCACTGCTGTGGTGGGCATTGCCTTGGGGTCTCAAATTCACTTTGTGCCAGCAGCACCTGCCTCAGATGCCCTCAGATTGTCTACAACAAGGTCTTTTCCAACACTGAGAGAGCCTATGTGTGAAGGTGGCCTCAAAGAAACCCTTAACCAAAGAGGATACTTCCCACCCTCCAGATGGACAGTCCTAGAAGTGCTTTCAGAGTACCTTCTCCTACAACAAAGGCATTCAAAACACTCCCTCATCTTGGGTTTTACCCTTCACTGTATCACTCTCCCTGTTCTCTCCCTACTGTCTATAGAACTGCCTTCTAAGTAAACAACTTGCGCATAAGTACTTGTCTCAGCCACTGATTTCTGGGACCCACACTAAGACATGTCCTCTTCTAAAACCCTCATTCCAAAACCAATATCATTGTGCAAATCCCCCGTAAACTCCATTTCTTCCTTTTGCTGCTGTTTCCAGTGCCTAGCGTGGAGTCTGATACAGCCTAGGCACTGAGTAAATGCTAGTTGAGTGACTGAATCCATGAACAAATAAATCAACATGCCTTTTAGTACTTGATAGTGAGCATGTAGGTTGGGTACCACTCAATCTTATTTACTAAATGCTGTACCAAAGCATGGCGACTGATTGTCAAAATCTTCCTTGGAGGGTTCTTATATCTTAACTAGTTTCTTTCATCTTTAGTCATGGAAAACATTGTTTTTCTCTGCAATCCTGAAGGGAAAAAGTGAGAGGTTCAGTGATTCTCTAGCTTTACAAAAAATGTATATTTCCAAAGATAAAAATGTTTTACATGTCAGCAAATATTCATTGGTCTTTTATAGATCCTGTTAACAGATAACAGATAAGAGTGAAGTGTTTGATGCAAACCTTATAAGAGGGAGCTTATAGACCAGATGCACAGTCAAGACTACACCACGGGGCAATATTTGGATGCCAGGAGGTTATAATCCAAGATGCATCATGTTATATGGGAGCGTGTTTGACCATACACCTTACTTGCTAACAATAACAACACAGAAGCCCTCCCAGGCTGGCTTGAGACAGTAGAATATTCTTCAGTGTGTCATAATCCTACTTCATTACACAAACTCACTTGCATGAACTCCTCAATGCAATTAGTTCACAACCGCAGCCTTTCTAAAGGGAGATTTGAATTTTAGAACATTTAATCTGCAGAATTTGATGAACTCAGTGCTTTTGCATATTATTTCAAACAATAATATAACTACCACACCTGAAAATACAAAATGTATACAACAGGACTTCACTGCAAAACCAATTAGTACAAACTGAAAAACTCACGAATGAGCTTTATTAACTGACTTTTGACTTGATCAGACCACAAACAACTTTCACTAATTAGAAGTCTAGAGTTAGTGTGCATGCCTGTGACTCTCTGGATCACTAAAGAAAAGGAGGAAGTCTTTATAAATAAAATTATTTTAAAAAGAATGAGTTTTACTTAGTGGTTCATAATGAAATATTAAGGCCATTGACAATGTCAGAGAGACAGAAAAAATGGTTTAAGGGCAGGACATTTGAATTAAGCTACCTAAAAGAGAAAAATGGGAAGTATTAAAGACCTCAACTAGTTGCCCCAGTGGCTTTTGCTTAATGTCTTGTTAGCTTTTAAAGCTGTTTTTAGTTGTAAGATGGAGAACTTGAGCATAGGTGAGATGGATATGAGAGAAAAGAAAAATATTTGGACTCAAGAAGAAAAGAAAGAAACATTAAGTGGGTCTTAAAAAACTGGACTAATGGGTTTGGGTGGACATGACATTTTTGTTGCTGCTGATAATGGTGAAGAAGTAGAGACATTAAGTGGATCTTAAAGAACTCAGCTAATGGGCTTGGGTGGACCACGATGTTTTGTTGCTGCTACTGCCTTTGCTATTGACGAGGGTGGTGATGCTAAAGCAGTGGTGATGATGGTGCTACTGACTGTGGTGATAATGATGATGAGGGCATGATGGCGGTGCTGATGGTGGCGGAAACAGTGGTGATGGTGATGCGATGGTGGTGAGAGTAGTCGTAGCTAATATTTATAATCCAGGAACCACGTCTCTCTTAATTTTTATAATATTCACTGAAGGATTCATTTTTATAATAATTATCATTATATCATTATAGTTAGTTTTCAAGCTGAACAAACAGGCTTAGAGAGGTCACACAGTTAACAGTGGAGCCAAGACTCAAACCCAGGTAGGCTGACTCCAGAGGCCAGACACTAATTTCACGTAGTCTTTATCCAAATCTGCAACTTGTGCTTCAGTTTAAATTCATCAAGATCTGAGACCTTTCAAATTCAGTTTTAAGCAAGACCCTACATCCTGCTGCTAAGAGACCTAAGCGTAATGAATAGAAAGCTGTGCTCAGATCTTGAAGTTAATGACTAACAGGCAGGACTTCAACCACAACTTTGTTAGCCAGGCAGATTTCATTAAGTAGACAAGCTACTTACAGAAGGATTGTGAGCAAGGTGATATTGTGTTTTAAAGGTCAAAACTGGCTTCATGTAGATCTAACAAAGCCAAGAATAAAGTGTGATTTGAAATCAGCAGCTTTCTTCATAGAGCAGACCCTCCTCCCCACACACACACAGATATCATTCCTAATTATCTAGCAAGTCTCATTATCTGTCCTCCCTGTTCTTATCCCCACCTGATATGATGTAGATCCATTCCATAGAGAGGAGATGTGTGGTACTTGGACCAGTACCTCAGGAATCATTTAGCTATTCAATAGCTATGTCCTTAACTCAATTTTCTTCATATAACTCCGGCTCAGTGAATTAACCTTAAACCAAGTGTTCCCAGCTTTGAAAAAAGAAAAGAAAAAGAAAGGCTTTTACTTAAAGTTTATTTCTAGGAAAAAGTAGTTTCCCAAAATTAAGTGATTATGTGCAGCTTTTGTCTTTTGTCATTTAAGCCTGCACTTTGACATCAGAATGCCTGCCTGCCTGCTAAGTTGCTTCAGTCATGTCCGACTCTGCCATCCTAGGGACTGTAGCCTGTCAGATTCCTCTGTCCATGGGATTTTCCAGGCAAGAATACTGGAGTGGGTTGCCATGCCCCCCTCCAGGGGATCTTCCCAACCCAAGGATCAAACCCTCGTCTCTTATGTGACAGGCGGATTTTTTTTTTTTTTTTTAACCATTGAACCACTGGAGAAGCCCTTGACAGAATACAACAAGCTAATCAAAACTCTGAAGGGGGCACAACTTATCCTCATCGTTTGATAACTCTTATTCGTTAGGAGCATCTTCTCTTCAAAAATATCATACTATACAAATGATATTGTACAAAATAATAAGATCACACATTTAAGAGGTGCTCCTATTTTTCCAGGAGCTGGGCTAAGTACTTGACTTGTATTGTTCCATTTCATCCTCATGACAAAACTTAGGGTGGGTGGGATCTTTCCTGTCATCTGTCAGGTACAGATAACTTAGCCAGGGATCAAAGAGGTTAGGTAACTCACTTAACATCACACAGTTACTAAGTGGTAAAGCCAGGATTTAAATGCTTTCACTGCTTTGCTCTGCTCTTGCCTCTACTTGTGTTTAGGATTAGGATAGAAGTCATACTAGCCTAACCACTGCTATATCTCATCCCAGCATTTAAAAAGAGCCATTGGGTATAATGCTTAGAAGTACACATGATGGTTACCCTTCAGCTGGATGAACTTATGCACGTAACTCAACCGCTTCCAGGTTCAGTTTTCTCATCTGTTATTTGGGGATCATAATGGCTATTCCATAGGCTTGTTGTTAGAGTCAGGAATACTGAATTCGCAAGATGTCTTACCTAAGCCACACTTTTCATTTTGTTCTGCAGTGGGTATGTTATGTTTTTTGCCTAAGCAAGATATTGACTCCCTAACCTGGTAATTCTTATCCAAAGGACTGATAATTGTAATGTAAGTGCAACATATTTTATCTGTTGGAAGATTTTTAATTTTAGAAGTTCTCCGGCTGTCTCAATAGCATCTTTTACATCTCTATAATATTAATACAATGCCTGCCAAACTGTGTTCTACAAAATCCCTAATCAGGTGGTTAGAAAGAAAAGAGTTCCTTCTTAAATAAGTAGGAAATACAGTGTTCTATTCAGTTCAGTTCAGTCGCTCAGTCGTGTCCGACTCTTTGTGACCCCATGAATTGAAGCACGCCAGGCCTCCCTGTCCATCACCATCTCCCGGAGTTCACTCAGACTCACGTCCATCGAGTCCGTGATTCCATCCAGCCATCTCATCCTCGGTCGTCCCCTTCTCCTCCTGCCCCCAGTCCTACCCAGCATCAGGGTCTTTTCTGATGAGTCAGCTCTTCGCATGAGG
>SJXQ01004586.1:143343-178802 GCA_006408695.1 Aepyceros melampus
TCATGATCTGAGCCACAGTCAGCTCCCGGTCTTGTCTTTGTTGACTGTATAGAGCTTCTCCATCTTTGGCTGCAAAGAATATAATCAATCTGATTTCGGTGTTGACCATCTGGTGATGTCCATGTGTAGAGTCTTCTCTTGTGTTGTTGGAAGAGGGTGTTTGCTATGACCAGTGCATTTTCTTGGCAAAACTCTATTAGCCTTTGCCCTGCTTCATTCTGCATTCCAAGGCCAAATTTGCCTGTTACTCCAGGTGTTTCTTGACTTCCTACTTTTGCATTCCAGTCCCCTATAATGAAAAGGACATCTTTTTTGGGTGTTAGTTCTAAAAGATCTTGTAGGTCTTCATAAAACCATTCAACTTCAGTTTCTTCAGTGTTAATGGTTGGGGCATGGTGATCCATTAATCATTAAAGAGCCATACACATTAATGCATTAAAGGCTCTGATAAGTCCTGCAATATAGAAGCCTAAAGGGGTATTTGAATTTCAAATGTTTATTTTCATATCTTTTGAGCAAATGTTCTCCAGTTTGGGAAATACTGGGATATGGGCTTAATGACTTTTACTTTATTATTTATTAATTAAAATCTCACAACAACCCTGCCAGGTAGCCAGAACTGTAGATGTAGAGTCCAATCAGCTTCAGTGAGGTTAAAAAGTTGGCCTACAACAAAGCAGTCATTCATGTGGGAAGCTGAGGCTGGAAGAGAAACTACTTAATATCTTTATTTTGAATTAGTTTTGAACAAAACTCACTATCTTTTTAATTATTTAATTCCCCAAATTTTAGGCATTAGAGAAGTTTGCTGCTGACATTTGGAGCAGTGAAGCCTTTGGGCAAAAGGTACAAGTTATTCCTTCTCCAAGACACAACTCAAACTTTTTCATTTATTTCCACTTTTGCTGCTGCCACATTCACCCAAACCACCTGGGCCTCCCTCCACCTCAGCCTCCTAATGAGTCTCCTTGTTTCTCTTCTTCCTTTTCCACCCAAAAACTAAACTGCAATCCACTGCACATGGTGATGTTCTCCCACTGTTGTTGCTTTGTCACTAACTTGTGTCCGACTCTTCGTGACCCCATGGACCTCAGCCCACCAAGGCCTCTGTCCGTGGGATTTTCCTGGCAAGAATACTGGAGTGGGTTGCTATTTCCTCCTCTAGCTCATCTGGTTCTCCCATACGACCCTCTAGAACTTCCCTTTTCTTAAAATAAAACCCCAAGTTTAACCCCTGGACTACAAATTCATCCTGTCTGGCTGCTGTCCATCTCCAACTCTTTCCTGTCAATTTCCCTGTCCTACTATCTTTCTTTTCATTCACATTTCTCTTCCTCAGGTGCATCAGAACTCTTTTCCGCCTTGGATCCCTCTGCTTCAAAGGTTCTCTCCATACCAGATCTTTGCAGAGATGACTCCATCTCGTCCTGATGTTTCAGCTTAAATGTTACCTTCCCCACAAACCCTCCGTGCCACCTACCCAGGCCTGCTCTAGCCCATTACACTGTCCCTTTCCTTCATAACACAGTCCTTGTGTTCATCCATTAGTTAGCTTGTTGCTTATCTACCGCTCCCAAATAAAAGGCAAGCTGCATGAAGGCAGAGACCTTTTCGGACTCTTCACCATTTCATCCTTAGTACTGTGTAATGCATGGCACACAGTTCTCTTAATAAATACTTCAGGGAAAAATCCATGTAGAATGAATGAATTGCTGAATTATGCTCTCCCAAGATCATTGCTTGCACTGTATATGACTGGTCACATATGTGATCTCTGAAACCATCTTTAAGTGGTGTTTTTTTCTTACTCATCAGTGGCTCTTACTCATCAATAGCTCCTCCTAGGGGATCCCACATTCTCCTCCACTCTCAGTAATGTATAAAGTCTCTCTCAACAAACCCCTAAAATCACACATTCATCCCCAGAAGGAGAATATGTCTTTAAGGTGGCTGTCAGAACTGGCTAGCCATTTAGTTGACCTCTGTTCTCCCCAGCAGAAGAGCATAAATTAATTACCTTCAAGTCTCACCCTTCCTGCATCCTTATTTTTATTTTTAGACTTCTCACTATCATGCTACTGCCCTTTGTCAGTAGCTTAGTTATCTGCTCCTTACTGATTAGTGCTTCTCTGGGGTAGATTAAGCAAACTTTTTAGCTGCTGCTGTAAGCTATTGGGTTTTCCAGTGGTACTAGTGGTAAAGAACCTGCCTGCTAATGCAGGAGACTTGAGAGATGTGGGTTCAATCTCTGGGTCAGGAAGATTCCCTGGAGAAGGAAATGGCAACCCACTCCAGTATTCTTGCTGGGTAAATCCCATGAACAGAGGAGCCTGGAGGGCTGCGGTCCATGGGGTCACAAAGAGTCGGACATGACTTACTGACTGTTAAGAGAGCTGTTAAATCCACAAAAATCAAGCACAGGCATGACTACTGATCAAGCTGTGTTGGATGGTCAGGAGTCCCACTGCAGGGAGCTAGGCTGCACAGAACCTTCAGCAAGTTCGTATCTTAGAGTTACGGTAATGTTGTGGTTAGAGTTCAGTTCTCGCAGCCCAAAGGCCTGCATGAGAGTTCTGGCTCTGCCACTACCAGATGTGGTCTGGGGTATGTTACTTAGTTTCTTTGCTTCAGTATCTTCATCTGTGAAATAGAAATACTTATAGAACCTCCACATCTCCTGAGAAGCAACATTTGAAAGAAAACATTTAACCTAGTATCTGGAATGTACTAAGCAGTCAACACATGATTTAGGAAGCAGTTAACACTGACTTTCTTTGGACCCTGTGTGTTTTTTATTCCTTATCACAGTAGCTACCTAGTTCCCAACTTCCAAGAAACTAAGATCCAAGAGCGAACAGTCAAGATAACAAAAGTTTATTGAGGGATCAGACACCATGCCAACAAGCAGGAATCAAAGACAGGGAAGACACAGTCCTTGCCCTTAAAGATCTTAGGAACCAGATGATGGAAGATGATTTTCACATGGTAAATGCAATTCTAAGTAAAAACACAATTGATTGGTCAGAGTATTAGGAACAGAAGGAATGGAGAATTTTCTGAGGTTGTAGTGGTTAGGACTGGCCTCTTGTAGTGTGTCAAATTCAGGTTTGACCTCAGAACAGAGGTGAAAATTAGTTGAAATGGCCAATTCATGATGATAACTAGCAGGGAACTCTATGATTGGTTAATTGATAGACATAAAGGGAGCTAAAATGGAATTGACTTTTGATTGATTCATGTAATCAAGACCACCAATATTTACTGGTTGAAAACATCTCATGTAGCAGATACAATGCCAAGCAAGTTCACCTCTGACCTCTAATCCTCCCATCAACTGCATGAGGTCATCTTCTTGGTGTTCCCATTACCACTGGAGAGGCTGGCTTTAGAGAAGATTCTATAGCTGTAGAGGGAAGCCTTCTAGAATGGCAGGTACAGAAGGGAAGGGTGAGAATGCAAACTAGGCACTCAGGTGACAGGGATTTGGCGATTTCAACAGCAAATAGATCTGCTGTTCTGAAGTGGAACAAGGACTTAGTTCTGTAGAGGAACAAGAGGGGACATCAGATCAACACTCAAGTGGCATTCAAATTCTTAATAGGTTGAGTTTCTGGAAACACCACTGATATGTGAACAGAAGACTCTCCTTTGCCAAGTGTAATCTAAAGATCCACAGGTCTCCTTTATGAGCCACTGTCACTTGGAAGGACAAATTTGATTTTGGGTTCCCTGATAGCACAGTTGGTAAAGAATCTGCCTGTAATACGGGAGACCTCGGTTCAATTCCTGGGTTGGGAAGATCTGCTGGAGAAGGGATAGTCTACGCACTTTGGGCTTCTCTTGTGGCTCAGCTGGTAAAGAATCTGTCCACAATGCAGGAGACCTGGGTTCAATTCCTGGGTTGGGAAGATCTCCTGGAGAAGGGAAAAGCTACCCACTCCGGTATTGTGGCTTGAAGAATTCCATGGACTATATAGTCTCAAAGAGTTAGATGCAACTTTCACTTTCTTTTGTTTGCTTCAGGTTGAAGAACAGTTGTTTCTTGCTATCAGTCAGTGTAAGTGGCCTGCTGGCATCTCTCCAGAATAAATTTTTTTATAGTTCACTTAAACTGGATTTAGCTTTAAAAATGACATTAAGAAAGATGGACCTTCCATGGTGCCTCTTCTAAGATATCTTAGTTTAAGCAAACAAGTAGCTGTAGACCTCATGTTGTTTATATGGAAAGTCCAAGTGATGAGGAGGAGATATAAAGGTAGATGTAAGAGCAGGGTCTCCAACCTTAAGGTAATTATCATGGGAACACAGGGACATAAATCTTGCCTTTTTTCTCTCCTAACAGGATATGTTTTAGTTGGGACTGGTTTTGAGTTTGTATAACAGAAACCCCAAATAATAGTGTCTTAGAGTAATATATAGGTAAATTTCTTTTGTGTAACTTGAAGTCTGTGTGGAAAACATAGATCCATCATGTGCTGCCTTAGCTATACTTTCTCTCATTTTTTAAATTGAAGTAGAGTTGATACACAATATTATATATGTTACAGGTATACAATACATAGATTCACAATTTTTAAAAGTTATATTCCATTTGTGTGGCCTCTGGCTTCTGAGTTGCCATATAATTATGACTTGTGGCTCACCTTTCAGTCATCGGATGGGTGTTCAAGACAATAAGAAGGAGGCAGGAAGCAAAGCTAAAAGGGCACATGTCAGTCAAATAGAACCCTGTTAAAAACCTTTGCTGAAAACCTTACCCAAATCTTCTAATTACATTTCACTAAGCACATAGATGGGGAAACAGTGGAAACTGTGTCAGACTTTATTTTTGGGGGCTCCAAAATCACTGTAGATGGTGACTGCAAACTTGAAGTCTGTGTGGAAAACATAGATCCATCATGTGCTGCCTTAGCTATACTTTCTCTCATTTTTTAAATTGAAGTAGAGTTGATACACAATATTATATATGTTACAGGTATACAATACATAGATTCACAATTTTTAAAAGTTATATTCCATTTGTGTGGCCTCTGGCTTCTGAGTTGCCATATAATTATGACTTGTGGCTCACCTTTCAGTCATCGGATGGGTGTTCAAGACAATAAGAAGGAGGCAGGAAGCAAAGCTAAAAGGGCACATGTCAGTCAAATAGAACCCTGTTAAAAACCTTTGCTGAAAACCTTACCCAAATCTTCTAATTACATTTCACTAAGCACATAGATGGGGAAACAGTGGAAACTGTGTCAGACTTTATTTTTGGGGGCTCCAAAATCACTGTAGATGGTGACTGCAGCCATGAAATTAAAAGACACTTACTCCTTGGAAGGAAAGTTATGACCAACCTAGACAGCATGTTAAAAAGCAGAGACGTTACTTTGCCAACCAAGGTCCGTCTAGTCAAGGCTATGGGTTTTCCAGTAGTCATGTATGGATGGAGAGTTGGACTGTGAAGAAAGCTGAGCGCCGAAGAATTGATGCTTTTGAACTGTGGTGTTGGAGAAGACTCCTGAGAGTCCCTTGGACTGCAAGGAGATCCAACCAGTCCATTCTAAAGGAGATCAGTCCTGGGTGTTCATTGGAAGGACTGATGCTGAAGCTGAAACTCCAATACTTTGGCCACCTCATGCAAAGAGTTGACTCATTGAAAAAGACCCTGATGCTGGGAGGGTTTGGGGGCAGGAGGAGAAGGGTATGACAGAGGATGAGATGGTTGGATGGCATCACCGACTCGATGGACATAAGTTTGGGTAAACTCTGGCAGTTGGTGATGGACAGGGTGACCTGGCATGCTGTGATTCATGTGGTCGCAAAGAGTTGGACACGACTGAGTTACTGAACTGAACTGAACTGAACTGAGACACATATATTTGTAAGACAGCCTGGCAAATACAGTTGTTTATCTGGGCACATTGCCACCTCTTAGTTAAGAGGACGGTGGATGGATTTCAGTGGTCATCTATCAATATCAACCAAAACATATCTCCTGGATACCTAGCTCTGGCAAAACAAAAACAAAAACAAACAAACAAACAAAAAGTATAATTTCTTTTCTGACATTGTTCCAGGATTCAGTGATGGGCCATGTGCTTTACATGACTGAGGTCCTGCCTTTGAAGTTTGGCATATCCTGATTTCCAGGCAGCATAGAAGAAGAAGCGCAGACTCTGGAGTATTCAAGACCCCAGTTTAAACCCTCTGTGGCTATGCTATGAAAGAAAGAACCTGGGCAAATTGCTTACCCACTTGAAGTCTCTATTTTCTTGTTTTTGATGAGCAAATACAGTTATGAATATATAGTATCTAGCCTTGTTCTTGGAATGTAGTAGATGTTTAAGAAATTTCAGTGGTATCTGTTGAATGCTCAGAGTTGGAAGCTGACTCATAGGGTTTAAACCATTTGAGCTTGCTGAATAGCAGTTTATTTACATGGTTTGTGTTAAAATACAATCATGGTTTCTCTTTCCTTTCAATCTATCAGGATTTTTCTTTTCATTTTTGTTTTTTTAGGCAACTGTAGGCATGACTACAGGTGGATATTTCACACATATTTTGGGGGAGGGTAAGTGTGTATCTCATGTGTGCCTAAATATATTTCCTTTCACTAAAACTCAGGCAGTTATGCTGAAATGTAATAAAGGAACTGAGTTTGCTTACATATTCTTTAAATAAGTCTTAACCAGCAGAGAGACTGGATTTCAGAAAGATGAGCTTGTATATATTGCTCCAGTTTTAGCTAATGCCCCTCAAGAGTGAGAGCCAAACTAGCGGTTACCAGTGGGAGAGGGAAGGGGAGAGAGGCGACACGAGGGCAGGAGGTTAAGAAGTATAAACTATTAGGTGTGAAATAAGCTATAAGGATATATTGTACAACATGAGGAATATAGCAAATATTTTATAATAACTATAAATGGAATATAACTTTTAAAAATTGTGAATCTATGTATTGTATACCTGTAACATATATAATATTGTGTATCAACTCTACTTCAATTTAAAAAATGAAAGTATAGCTAAAGCAGCACATGATGGATCTATGTTTTCCTCACACTAGGGAAGATCAGGAGACAGAGTTCAGCAGTTTATCCCACTGTAAGAAAATCCAATACCTCGAAACCCTATTTAGGAGGGGAAAAATCTTTAAACAAAGGATTGCCATTAGGGTTCTATTAAATGTGACACCGTGTATATACTTTTGAAATGTGCTTTAATTTAAATCCATGGAGTCAGGACACAGTTCTGTAAAGCGAGGCATACTCACAAAAGGACAGAGTGTATTCTAGATACCCGCAGAATCATGTTGCAGTTAAATTAGTGGGGGCAGAACTTCCGATCTCTTGGGTTGCTGCAGCATTTCCGCTGACAAGTTACACGCCACTTTTCTGTAGTGTCTATTCTTTACCTGGAACAGCTTCTCCATGGTAACCCCATTCACAGAGGGCCTTCATTACATCTCTCTTTGTAACTGAACACATTGGAAAGAAGTAGAATATATATATTTTGTGTGCATAAAAGAGAAAGGGAGGGATGACAGGCTCTGAGGAAAGAAAAGAGGATTTTTTTTTCTCCTCAATTTGCCTCCTTCCTGGATGGATCTGGGTCAAAAAGAAATGAAAATCATCAATACTTTGGATTCTTTGATTCGTTAGTGAGCACCCCAATGAGATATGGTCTGGACCAAAATTTATATGTATCTCAGTTGATACTGTTTTGACCCAGTGGTTTGCTGAAATTTTAGTTGCCTTTTCACCTGTTCATTGAGGACTGCCTTTATCCACCCAGGCTTGGAGCATTTGATTGAGGGGAAAATCCCAGAATAGTGTTTTCAAGGACATAAGTTGTCAGAAGAGAAAAGTAAAAACACTAGAATGAATGATTTTTCCATTATTTCAGGAAAATTTGTTTTCTAGCCTTTTTTTCCCAAGGTCTAAATAAGAGTACTGTATAGGAAAATATCTTTCTTCACATGGTATAATTTACGAGGCTCCTCTAAACAGAAAAACAACACAAACAAAAACTGTCAAGAATTCAGTCACTTTAAACTACTCCATACAAATGCCCTGATTATTTTTATCTTTCTTAGTCTTCTATTTTTCATTATTCTTTCAATTTTATGATTAAATGGAGGAGTAAGCACTGACTAGGTATTGACCTTCCTTCAATGTTGTGTCTTTCTTAAATAATTTATCCCATCAGATTATATTCAGCCAAAGAGAGTTGGATTTTAAATCAAGAAAGTATAGTCCACATCACAGAATGCCTGTAAGTAACAACAGCAGTAGGGGATACAATATTGCATGAATGAAAGTTCTAGAAAATAGAAAGCCCTGGTGTACACAAAAAGCAAAGAAACCCAGATCAGTAAATTGATCGGTGCAGAGGTTTTCCTGCTCTGAAATTTTGCTGTAGAGTGAAGTCAGTTCAGTTCAGTTCAGTTCAGTCGCTCAGTCGTGTCTGACTCTTTGCAGCCCCATGGACTGCAGCACGCCAGGCCTCCCTGTCCTCACCAACTCCCGGAGTTTACTCAAACTCATGTCCATTGAGTCAGTGATGCCATCCAACCATCTCATCCTCTGTTGTCCCCTTGTCCTCCTGCTTTCAATCTTTCCCTGCATCAGGGTCTTTTCAAATGAGTCAGCTCTTCACATCAGGTGGCCAAAGTATTGGAGTTTCAGCTTCAGCATCAGCCCTTCCACTGAATATTCAGGACTAATTTCCTTCAGAATGGACTGGTTGGACCTCCTTCCAGTCCAAGGGACTCTCAAGAGGCTTCTCCAACACCACAGTTCAAAAGCATCAATTCTTTGGTACTCTGTTTTCTTTATGGGCTTCCCTGGTGGCTGAGATGTAAAGCATCTGCCTGCAATGCGGGAGACCCGGGTTTGATTCCTGGGTCGGGAAGATCCCTTGGAGAAGGAAATGGCAATGCACTCCAGAACTCTTGCCTGGAAAATCCCGTCGACGGAGGAGCCTGATAGGCTACAGTCCATGGGGTCACAAAAAGTCAGACACGACTGAGTGACTTCACTTCTGCTTTCTTTATAATCCAACTTTCACATGCATACATGACCTACTGGAAAAACCATAGCTTTGACTAGACAGACCTAGAGTGAGGTAGAGAACGATAAATGGAAAGGTTGCCTATCACACAAGTCGTCTCCCCTGATACACATTCCCTTTGGACCTGTAGCTGTGTTGGTCAGCGTGTTTGGTTAAAAAGTAAGGGTATGGCAATAAATCATGCGAGAGATGTAGAGAAAGGCCCGAATGAGCCATTTTGTCATATGGCTGACACTGAAGCTTGATATTTTCCCATAAAGACTGTTGAGTGAAAATTGGATCTGTGTTATTTGGCAAGAAATGGCAGTGTTGCTGTGTTGGTAACAGAGTAATAAAGATGTCCAAATCCATCTCTTGACAACCCACAGATACATTTATTAAGGTATTTTCTTGTTGCCAAATATCCTGTTAACACACGATTAACCTTAGCTACCATTTAGAGTGAAAAAAGTGTGGATCTAATGAGATATGATTACCTCTAAAATATTAGGGTAAAGAACTTGAAAATGCGTAATGAAGTATGTTTTTGCAGGTGCCCCATGTATAAGCCTCCTCCTACCTAGGAATCATGAGAAGGGTTACATGGCAGTAACATCTGTTGTTCACTGAATATATATGTGCCCTGCCCCAACATTTTCCAATCTTTTGGCAGCTAGGCAGCACTGTGGAATAAGGCCAATGGACTAAGAGCAGATTTGGTGTGTTCTTTGTGGGCTGAAGCATTTGAGCCAATGCAAGATCCCCCAGGTTTTACATCGCTTGCCATGGGTATCATGCAACATGATGGAGCCACAAGGCAGAAGGATAGGATACATACTGAAAATACATGCATAAATGTATGGAATTTGGAAATGCAGGAATGGTGCCCATCCTGCATCAGATTCTGTGGCATAAGTCAGAGCTTCTAGCACTTTCTCTATCCTGACTAATAAACCTGAATGTTTGTTACTCAGTGTGAATTTCTGCAGCCACTTGTTTAGTGTGAAGGAAGCTTATGGAGCAGGTGTAGGTTGTAGGCTTTGTCGTTAAACAGAGTGGGATTGGAATCCTAACTCTACCACTTACAGGGTGATAGATGATGGGAAAATGATTTACTTACTATCTCAGGGCCTCAGTTTCTTCATGCATAACATGAAAACTGCTTACACAGGGCAGTTTCTATGAAATAACTAGTGGCGTAAAGCACTTAGCATTTAGTGATCGGCACAATATGTGTATTCAGTAGTACTGGCAGCTTTCTTTGTTGTTGTTACCAATAGTTGGTTTCTGTGATAGTGAGGCTGCATTTAGTAGGGAACTGAATCATTGCAAATCTTTTCCAGGTAGAATTAGGATATATTTGACATTGCTGGAAGTTGCTAGAACTGGTGGAATTGGGGCTCTGAATGCCGTGATCAAAGGGAGAAAATCTGAATGACTCAGGATGTGACAGTTCCTCTGCTCTTTGAATTACTGTTTCTGACTGTGGCCGTGTGGAATCAAATTGCTTTGTCTTCTATTTTAGATTTGCATGGATGTACCTTTAGAATTCTGGAAACTATCAACTTATTGCAATTGTTAAGGAGGTCCATTGGGAAATGAATTTCTACTATGTTGTTACATCCATTATCATATATAATATTTATTTATGTTAACACATGCAAACATTGACATACCAAATACCAGGTCAATTAACCATAGAAATTAATTGTATATGTAAATAGCAGTAAGTGGAGAAATATGCACCATTGGAAATTAGAGTTGGGAATAGGTTCTATAAAGTGAGCACTGTTTCAATAATATGTGGGTATGAATAATTCCCCTTGAAACACCAAAGTAATAATGTACTGTAAGCATTGCTTTCCTCTGCAGAATTTGCCAGGAATTCAGTGGGAGACAAGTAACATTATGGGAAAATATTGATTCACTGCAGGCACAGTGAGTCTAGTTATGGTAAAGAAAGAATCTGTGGCCATTTCTTTTCTCACTGTATTCTTATTTGGAAACTAAATGTGTGGAATTGCTTACTGTAATTGGAATATTTATGTTGCTTCCTCTGATGGGATGAACTAGAAAATTCCTTGGGCCTCAATAATTTTTTCATGCCCTACATACCTTAAGGTCATAAACAAGTTGAGTTCACACAGTAATGTCAGATCTGGCTTTTGCGTTTTGATTATGCGTGGAGTCTGGTGTAGGAATATCTTCCAATCAGTAGCAAAACTTATCTTACTTATTTGCACTCATCTCCTGTTTCAGCTCAGTCCATGTCAACATGGGACACTGAGCATTTAGTGGTTAAGAGATAAGCTCTTCCACACTGGCTGATTCTTCTGCTTTTTAGCTCTCTGTGACTTGTGAGCCTCATTTTTCTTATCTGCAAAATGGGGATGATAATGGAACTAAACTGATTGTGCAGTTTTCAGGACTAAATGACATAATGCATGTGAAATTCAAATAAGTCCTCCTTAAATATCAGATATCACCTAACTCTGCTTTCCTGTGTATCCTGGACTCAGTTTCACAGTTGATCTCCAATTGCAGTGAATAACACATACTATATTAGTGAAATCAGTCTCAAGTTCCAGCCTGTCACACCATCTGTCTCTTCAAAACTTAGTTGGGAGGGTTATTTGGTGACAGTAGCACTTGACATCAATCATCAGAATTGACTCAGAAAATGAGGCAGCTTGGGGCCAGCACCCCTCTTTATTCATTGCACACAAAGGTGATCTGTTTCCAAAACTTTGAAGGATGAGAACCAGGCCTTTTACAGAGGTAGCTGAGTATGATGTGGTCTGAATAGAATAGCAAAATAAATCTCCTCTTCCACAAAGCCCTTCCAGATTAAACTATTGCATATCCCAATCAATAATCACACCTTTTGGTACTGAAATGACAGTCATCTGAAACAATATCTACTACTTTGGAATTACATATTTCTTAATGGAAGTGCATCTGCCACCAACTCTTCCCATCTGTGAACTTTTTCTTTGATTGGCCACTATATACAAGGTTCTGTGATGAATACTTTCCTGCCATTTCTAGAGGTGCATCTTTGGTCAAGTTCCTGAACCCCCTGTGTCACCATCTGTAAAATAGAAATAATAAGAGAACCTACCTCACAGAATTTGGTATGAGGATTCAATGCGTGAAAGCACATTTTTAAAGTAGGCATACAGCAAACTGAAAATGTTCAGTGGGCAGTAGTCACTATGACCATTTTACAGAGAAGGAAATGGTCTCAGGAGAGTTAGACAATTTGTTTAGGGATTTAGGGCTCACTCTGTCTACCTTTAAATTCTCAGCATTTAGGTCTTTTGTTGTTGTTCAGTTGCTAAGCCATGTCCGACTCTTTGCAACCACATGGATGGCAGCACATCAGGCCTCACTGTCCTTCACTATCTTTCAGAGTTTGCCCAAACTCATGTCCATTGAGTTGGTGATGCCATCTAACCATCCCATCCTCTGTCTTTTACTTCCCTGCTTCATAGCATCCACTGTGAATAACTACAAGTCCAGGGACTGCCATCCTTAAAAGCTCCTTACTGTAATTGAAGTGAGCCCAGTGAGCTTAAGAAGAAATGTATCAAGTCTTTGCTGGAAATAGACACAGCAGAAGTGTCCTAGAATAAATCCAGATTTCTGCTGTCTGAGATTTGGAGACCATGGAGTTATGGAACCTTGTACCTAAGCTAAGTCTCCTTTTCTTACTTTGACAGTCTGAACTCTTTGGAGCATGAGAATAACCAGAGGGGAGCCACAGGTCAGGTGCTGGCAGGAACTTGTGAGAGCCTACTTTTCTCATGCAGCCAAGCAGCTCCATGAGAGACAGCCAACATGGCACAAGGCACCTATTTCCAAGAAGGATAATTTAAAACAAGACTAAAATAGCACACAAGAGAAAAAACTCCTTTCAGTCCAGCTGTGCATAATCTATTCTCATTTCAACCCCTGCTCAAGTCAATTCCATAACCACCCAAGTAATATAAAAGGAAGAAAGAAAGGAGATGAGTCCTTTATCAAGAAAGAGAACTTGGGTGGTCAGCAAGTGCAATGGGTGCTCCTTGCCTGACTGGCATCTATTCTGCCATTTCCTGGTTACTCCTCTGCCCCCTCAGTCTACCTGGTTCAGGTGTGGTGCCAATTGCAGGAGTAAGGACATAATTCAGGTCTGAGCAAGTTGAACTAAATACTGAGACTTTCACCAGAGTGACTGGGAAACACACATTAGGTCTGCTGGGCTTGACAGTGAGAGAATGTATGCTTGGACCTCCTGGAGGTCACCACTGCAGAAGGCCTTGATAAGAGGGATGCAAACAGTAAGGAAAGAAAAGTCAAGAGACGGAAAGGCAGATTCCCAATGATCTCTTGAGCAACTGGATTCTGCCTAACCTGAAGCTTTCCACTGGGCTTCTCGTCTATGACAAGAGTTGATAGATGTCTTCCTATTTATTCCTTCCAGCAGTTTTATTTGACTTTCAATCACCTGCCACTGAAAGAGACCAGATTAACAAATTTGAGATATCTGCCCTCCCAGGTCACTTTTGATCACATTTCTTCTGATCACTTGGATTATTTGTGACCATGTAAGTTGTCTTTGAAGAATCTGAGTCACTGAGCTTCTTGACTCTTGGATTTCACTTAAAATTTTGAAGACTATGCAAGTTTTATTGGGGAAAAGTGAAGAGTCTATGTCAAAGAGAATAGAGATCATCTACAGAACGTGAGTCTGAGTGAACTCCGGGAGTTGGTGATGGACAGGGAGGCCTGGCGTGCTGCAATTCATAGGGTCGCAAAGAGTCGGACACGACTGAGCGACTGAACTGAACTGAACTGAACAGGACACTTTTATTTCATACATGAGAAAATAATAATTATTATTAGAAAAAAATTTTTATGACTCATTCAAGTTCCTCAAAGTCTCAAAAGAGAGGTATTGATATCAATCTCTATTGCATACAGGAAAAAGCAGAACCTGGACAAATTAAATAAGCTGCCCAAGATGATATAGTTAATAGCTGGTGTGCCTGGGATTCAGAAGCATATAATCTTATTTGCACATGGCAGAAAGGCAAGCTGGAGACCTGTAACCTTCTTCATGCCAGGGCATCTTTAAGCCAGATCTGATGCTTTGGTGTGGAGCCCACAGCTCTTCCCTTACTTTCGTTTCCATGGTGCGCCTTGCATCTACATTCCTTGAACATTCTTGCATTGCATTTGCTGGGGGTGGGAAGCCTTTCTCCAGACCTCAGCTTCAGATGCTGCCCACCCAACCATCTGTGGCAACAGATTTGTGTGTTATCAATTAAAGTCTAAAGGAAGTTGGCAAAACCTCCTACTCTAACAGGATGGGCTAAAGCAGTTCCTGTTAAAACAGAAATGGGTTGTGTCTGTGATATTGGTAATTGGTAGCCTTCCAAGAGCACTTTAAATACACCCCGTGCCATGAATTGCTCAGCTCTGATTCTCTTTAAGACATTCCCCTCAGACAGAGGTGGCTCATTTCCAAGGAGTGGACCATGCAGAACTACCTAGGGTTCGCCTTGTGGAAAGCGAAGCAACATCCACAATTAACAGAATCTGGCTGGCCTGAGTTTTTCACTTTGGGACTCACTTTGGAAAACACATTTTTTTTTTTTTTAATCTACAACATCTTCATACATATGGTATGTTGTGCCCCGTTTATAGTCACCAAGACTCAGTTTTAGCTGCTCTGGAAGACTATCTATGTTTGTGAGAGGCCTTACTCAGGGACTCCAAAATATCATGTATATGAAATAGTCTGCAATTTTAAGACAGACCATCTCTAGCACATGCCCCTCATTCTGTGAAAATCTGTCTTGCTGTTTTTACATAACTAGATGATTTGAATTTTCACATAGAGATTTGCAAAATAAATCTGAGTGCTAAGTGCTTAGTCACTCAGTCGTGTCTGACTCTTTGCAACCCCATGAATAGTAGCCTGCCAGGCTCCTCTGTCCCTGGCATTATCCAGGCAAGAATACTGGAATGGGTTGCCATTTCCTTCTCCAGGGGATCTTTCCAACCCAAGGATTGAACCAGAGTCTCCTGTGTCTCCTGCATTGCAGGTGGATTATTTACCCACTGCACCATTGAGGAAGCCCCCCCAAAACATCTCCTATATGCAATTCCCTGTGATAGGCCCTGCTAAGTCACTTCAGTCGTGTCCGACTCTGTGCAACCCCATAGACGGCAGCCCACCAGGCTCCCCAGTCCCTGGGATTCTCCAGGCAAGAACATTGGAGTGGGTTTCCATTTCCTTCTCCAATGCATGAAAGTGAAAAGTGAAAGTGAAGTCGCTCAGTCATGTCCGACTCTTCACGATCCCATGGACTGCAGCCTACCAGGCTCCTCCGTCCATGGGATTTTCCAGGCAAGAGTACTGGAGTGGGGTGCCACTGCCTTCTCCGATAGGCCCTAGGGGAATAAAAATTAACCATGTATGGTTCCTGCCTTCATTAAAAAACGTACTGTCCAATATTTAAGACTGGCTAGTCAATAGAGAATTAGGTTGTTCTGACTACCAAAAAAAAAAAAAAAAGAGTTCCACATTGTCTTATGAAGAAATGTATTTCTGAACTTCTGAACCATGGACTTCAGTCTCACTATAGGTAGGTCCTTGTATTGTATCACAAAATGCAAAGAAAGATGCTCTCGCCTGCTCATTGCTCTGTTTCTCAATCTCAGTGTGTTTACTTGGGGGCCTGATAATTCTTTCTTATTGGGCTACCCTGGCATTTTATGGTGTTTAGGGGTATCTCTGGCCTCCACCTACTAGGTACCCTTGTGGTTCAGCTGGTAAAGAATCTGCCTGCCATGCAGGAGACCTGGGTTTGATCCCTGGGTTGGGAAGATCCCCTGGAGAAGGGAAAGGCTATCCACTCCAGTATTCTGGCCTGGAGAATTTCATGGACTGTATAGTCTATGGGGTCACAAAGAGTTGGACACGACTGAGTGACTTTCACTCTCACTGGCCTCCACCTGCTGGATGCTGGTAGCAACCTCCTGTCCAGTTGTGACAATCAAAAGAGTAGCCAGACATCGTCAAATGTCCTCTGGGTGGTTGGCTGGCTGCGGAGGAGGAAGGGCAAAGTCACTCCCAGTTGAGAACTAAGACCAAAGGTAAATGCATAAGAGTGGAGAAGTTTTCATGTGTTGGTCCACAGAAAAATCTGCTTCCCAGTATTTTCTAAAAGAGAATGAATCTGTCCTATGGTGGTCCAATTTAATGGGGAAAGCTGAGTCCTTCCTAGAGACAGAGGAATGGACTAAGTGACCTCCCAAGATCCCTATGGACCCTCGAACTCTTAGACACTGTTTATTCATGACCTGGCCTGATTCCTCTCTCTTTCTGTCCCTGTGGGCCTGTACTAATGATAGTGCTCGTCAGCAGCCTTACCATCCAGCACACCTTTATGTCTGCAGGAAGCCTGGAGGGGCCTTTTTTGAGAAAACTTATCAGAAACTTTTTTTTTTTTTAAAGAGAGAGAAGAAAAATTAAATCTAAGGGTTGTGGAAAAATAACTTTCTGTGCTCTTAGGTACCAAAATCGACCATTTGTTAGAACTGAGCTTCTGCTAACGTGTGAAAAATTCTTGGAAGGTATTTCCTCAATTTGCCATTGTTGTTTTATCAGTTCATTTCCATGAGCCCTTTAGCTTGCTGTCTGTCAGCTGTCTAGGCTAGGCTAGCCAGCTAGAAGTGTACCTCTCATCTTTTATTCTTAAGGTCCTAACATTTATCCCACGGTTGGTAAGCAGGTTGTGCTGCTGTGAAGAAGCTCAGGATTTCAAAGTTTTAAGACCTCATTTTGAACCTTATCACCATTACATCTGGACTTGGAGATTTTAGGAAATATTTTAAAATTGTCTGCCTTCTTCTGTCCCTAAAATTGGAGATGGTAAAATTTTCCACTAGACCGCAGTGAGGATAAAACAGAGAGTAGCTGTTTGTAGATTTCACAATGACTATGCAAAGTATTTGTCAACATGATTAGACATTGTAATCATGTAGCAAATGTTTGTTCAATTATTGTCCACTTATGCAGGGTTCTTAATTTCGAATTAGGGCAAACCAAGACCATGCCCCCTAGAAACATATTCTAGCCACAGTTTAAAAAAAAATTTTATGCATTTCTTTTTATTTATATTTGGCTGTCCTGCATCTTCGTTGCTGTGCAGGCTTTCCTATAGTTGCAGCGAGTACAGGCCACTCTCTAATTGCGGTGCCCAGGCTTCTCATTGTGGTGGCTTCCAAAGATTTCTTGGGTCTGTATAACTCTGGGGAACACCATGCACCCTATGTCCTATGTGACTGGTGCCCCCTGGAGTTGTAGAGCCACAGTCCAGGATTTTCCTGCCTTTTGGGGGAATGTTGAAGATACACTGCAGAAGAAACTACTGTTGATGCATAAAGTTTTCCTCAAAGCCAGAATGATGAGACCCAGGAAGGGGTTTAAAAAGTGATGGATGAGAGTAAGGCTTCTTAAATTTTAATGCATCTAGTCTTTCTTGAGGATCTTGTCAAAATGCAGTCTATGGTTTAGTGGGTCTGAAACAAGACCTGAGATTCTACATTTGTAACAATTTCCCCGAGCTGCTGCTGAGGCTATTGCAGGAACCACACAGTATAGCCAGGTCTAGACTAGAAAGATTATCTTCATCACATCTTTTCTCTTTAGGTTCTGTCCTTCTTTTTAGGAGGTGTCTTAGGGTGTTATTGAATTCAGACTCCATCAAAACATCCCTTCTCCTGTCCCAGAACTCATTAAGTCACTGTGGAACAAGAGTCCTAGGAGGTGCTCAACCTCAAAGGACTCTGCTACTGCTGCTGCTGCTGCTGCTGCTAAGTTGCTTCAGTCGTGTCTGACTCTGTGTGACCCTATAGATGGCAGCCCACTAGGCTCCTCTGTCCCTGGGATTCTCCAGGCAAGAATATTGCGGTGGGTTGCCATTTCCTTCTCCAATGCATGACAGTGAAAAGTGAAAGTCAAGTCACTCAGTCGTGCCTGACTCTTAGCGACCCCATGGACTGGAGCCTACCAGGCTCCTCTATCCATGGGATTTTCCAGGCAAGAGTACTGGAGTGGGGTGCCATTGCCTTCTCCCCAAAGGACTCTGCTGCTGCTGCTGCTAAGTTGCTTCAGTCATGTCCGACTCTGTGCGACCCCATAGACGGCAGCCCACCAGGCTCCCCTGTCCCTGGGATTCTCCAGGCAAGAACACTGGAGTGGGTTGCCATTTCCTTCTCCAATGCATGAAAGTAAAAAGTCAAAGTGAAGTCGCTCAGTCGTGCCCGACTCTTAGTGACCCCATGGACTGGAGCCCACCAGGCTCCTCTATCCATGGGATTTTCCAGGCAAGAGTACTGGAGTGAGGTGCCATTGCCTTCTCCTCAAAGGACTCTAGAGTGAAATAAATATGCCCAACACTACAAACTTCCCATCTTGGAGACCCACAGGATACAAGAGTGTATTAAAAACTCTGAGAAATCCTACTATCAAGAAACTAGCTAAATAAAAACATTATACATGGTTAAATATAGAATGGTGGTGGTGGTTTAGTCTCTAAGTTGTGTCCATCTCTTATGACCCCATGGATTGTAGCCCATCAGCTTTCTCTGCCCATTGGGTTTCACCAGCAAGAATACTGGAATGGTTGCGTTTACTTCTCTAAAATATAGAATATCTCTTACATATTCTGCAAGTGTATTCAAACTAGGTTGGTTACAATATGTGAGTCTTAGGGACAGGCCCAAGGTATCAGATATTGCCTCCCCAGGTGATTCCAATGTGTAATGGGACAGTGGTAAAGAGGACATTCTATAATACACAGAGCTCTAGCTCGTTTGGGGGAATTCCTGGCGGTCCAGGGGTTAGGACTCCAGACTTTCACTGCTGAGGGCCCAGGTTCAATCACTGGTCAGGGAACTAAGATCTCACAAGCCACACAGCCAAAAAATAGGAAAAACTAGATCCCCCTTAGGGAGTCGAAATACTTCCTATGAAAACACATTGCTGAATCTAATGCTAATGATGACAACTCCTGAATTGTTAGGCCTACACTTATATAATAGGTGCCTTGTTTGAACAGATTTACATGGCTTAAATCAGGCTGGGAATATGGGGACAGTGGAGCTGACAGATTGGGTGAGGAAAGGCCGTAAGAACTTTGAAACACTCTCAAACCCTCTATACTATTGACTACATGTCTCTGTCTGCTGTAGGCTCTGACCTGATAATTTTCTTACCATCCTTAAAATATTTGAAAGAGAGATATTTTTCATAGCTATCCTGGACTCGAGCTCTACTCTTGGCTCTTTTATCCATTTAATGATAGACCTTTGGCAAAGGGACATTTAGTTCTTCTTGGCGTCATGTTCCTTAGATATCAAGTGGGACTCACAACTGTCCTGTCTGCATCTCAGACGTGTTGTGCAAAGTAAGTGAGACCTCCAAATGCAGAGAAAACACTTGGTAAACTATTGTACCAAACACGTATAAAATGTTATGAAATATTCTCACTGTGCAAGGCAAATGTCATGTACCTTTCTGAGGATTTGCTATGTTGTTTGATATCTTCATTTGCTGCAGAAATTTGTTTAGTGAAAAAGCAGGACTCTGTGCTTCTGCCAGTATTCTTATATATTTTACTTCTACCCAATACCTGGGTACATATTGACTCAATGGAAAAGGCAGGAGAAATTTTGTTGTCCGGTATTTCTAACAAATAGCCACAGATAGATTTATCATTTGCTTCTCTTAAAGGTGATTGGTTTCTGACCAGTGGATCATGTCCCCAAATGGTTCCATAATATGTCACAAATTCACCCTACCACAGACACAAATATGACCTTCTTATGACCATTTGAAGTTAATACAGCAGTCTTTACCTCACTAGAAGCCTTAAGTATTTAACGTCTCTCTCCTGAGCATTTTGAACAAGGGTCTTCAACTTGCTAGGTCCCTCATAATGGGCAATAAACTTTGACACATGTTCAGAGTAGTTTGTTTAAGAAATTCTGTGTTGACAGCATATTTGCATTGTCCTTTCCTCCTACATTTAAGGAATAGGAACCAAATACCTAACAGGAGGGCAGACCCTTGACCTCTCATCTATGAAATGATGGGCAGTTGAGAAAGTCATTTCTAAAGCATGTCACAGAGGTTTCAGAAAAACATTTGGCCTGTATCCCTGTAACTTCTCAGCTCTGACTCCATCACATCATCTGCTGTTTTCAGCTTTCCTCCCAACACTGGTAGCTTTTCTAAAGTGGCCTCCAAATTCATCCTCATCAAGTACTGGAGAATTCCATGTGCAGCTCTGGTCAGCTCTCCCCAGGGAGGTAAAGCTACAGGACCTCCCAGTAATGTACAGGGCATCTCTCATGCAAGGGATTTGTATCAAGATTATGTTTATTCAAGTCCAAGGTACTTTGTAAAACTCCAGTCCCACAAGAGTATCTGTATCAGAATACCCAAATGAAAGAAACTTCTTCTAAGTAAATGATAAGTCCAGGAGTTGGGATTTTTACACACACACACATAAACTTTTAAAATCAGCAGTGTTTACTTTTTGTCCAGCCCTTTAATACTTGTTTATCTGTTTGGGTACAGTGCTGTCGTACTGTGTCTACTGCCGACTAGAATATGGAGTGTTTAACGTGTGCCTGGACATAGTGCACTTCCATACATTGTCTCATTTCACATCTTGACAATCGCATGTGATGGATGATGTTCTTATCCCAGTTTATGGTTAAGGAAACCGAGGCTTGGAGTTGTTAACAATTAAAAATTCACTCACTGCTTTCACAGTGCCAGTCATTACTTGAAGCACTTTACATGCATTAACTCAATCTTAATTAACTCAAACTTTTCAGCATCGCGAGGTAGACACTATTATTATCCTGTTTAATGGATGAAGACATTGAGATATAGATATAAAAACCTTACCTCAGTTTTCTAGCTAGCAATGTCAGAAGTGGGCCCAGTGTGTACATTTCTAAAGCTTATGTGTAAGCTCACTTCTCTCTTGATGGGAAACTAGAAGTTGGCGACATGGGAGACAGAACTGGGTTCTGGGTTGTCTGCCATATTTGGCATTACCTTGACATATAACTCCACCCATAAAACTGTCATTTATTTCAGTGGAGATGCTGCAAAGGAAATGAAGCAAAATCTCTAGTGCTGAGAGGCAAATACTGTAATCATCTGCATGACTTGACTCTTTATTCCAGTAATATGAAAATTGTCAATTATGGATGAATTATGGATGCTACAGATACCTGTAATTTGTGGCTGCAGTTTTGTAAACACATGCAGCTGCCTTTAATTTTATTTTACCAGTCATGTAATTCATTAGCACACACCTGCAGTTACCAAAGATAAGGAGGCTAATGAAGCTAGTTTTCAGTTTCCACTATTTATGTTTTGTGCACCTCTCTGTTTAATTACCCCTCTCAGAGGTTGAGAAATTGGTTAAAAACAGATGCATTTCAAGAAGGAGGCTGGTGATTATCCTTTAAGAACATACTCAAATTTCCACCTCAGCCATTGACTTAAATCATCGCTTTATCAGCCAAAGCCCAGGCATTTTGGAAAAGGAGAGGACTGTGAAATTGATTTTTTTTTTTTTTCCTTCTTGCAACTGTTACGGCAGCAAAGGCTAAAAATGGATTTGGGAGATAGCCCTTGAAGGTCCATTAACATCAGCGGCATTGTTAGTGCTCTGGGTTCCTGCTGCTCCACCATGTGTATGGGCAAAGCCAGTGAAGGAAATGAGGGCATGCAACGTTGGACTAGCAGGAAGTACTTTCTTAAGCCTGCCTCTTCTTTATTTCTTTTGCCACTTGTTGAAATTAATTGAAATTAATGCTTTGGGTTCTTTCTGATTGTTTCTTCTTCCCACTCTCACGTCTATAGAAATATGAAATATTTTGTATGTTCTTTCCTATCTTCATCTTGCTAATTACTTTTAAAAGTGGTATCTCCATGGTAAAACCACAGAAGTAACCAAAATAGTGCACTCATCCTATGTTAAGCATTCTATTAAATATTTTACATCAGATATCTCATTGAGTCCTGAACACAACCAAATGAGACTAGCTTCATTTTCGTCTGGAAACCAGAAGCTAAGTGACTCATCAATGTCGTGGTTCTTCTAGTAAATGGGACCTGGGTAATTTAAACTCGGAACAACCAGTCCTCCTTCAAAGCCTGTCCTCCATGTCAGGATGACTTACAGACCTGTACCTTGTACAGGTATGCTTATTTCCTCCACAACTTTCACCATGAACATCTTCCCTTGTGTCTTAGTCTTACTCACTCAGTCGTGTCCGACTCTTTGTGACCCCATGGACTGCAGCCCACCAGGCTCCTCAGTCCATGAGATTCTCCAAGCAAGAATACTGGAGTGGGTTGCCATTTCCTTTGCCTATTATACAAGCTGCTAAGCCAGTTCCATTGCCTACTCACTTCCGTGTTTAGGGCACTGTTATTCTTTTCTTAAACAGGGAAAGTTTAGGGCATTGCTATTTCATGTACAAGACTTTTCAGTGTGAGACCTAAAACTATACTGGTAAGCCATTAAACTTAAGGGCATTAGTCCTCAGTGGCTTTAGGCCAGATAATAGGTGAGGTAGGATTTTTTTTTTTTTTTTTTGGTATTTTCCCATCCTTTGTACACCAGAACTTTTATCAGGCTGAGCCTATGTCTTCTTTTCCACACCAAAATTTATATATTCTATGTTTCTTGCTTCAAGGTCTTGTATATTTCTAATTAGTAATAATTGGTTTATCTGAGAAGCGAATCCATGTAAATGAATTACCAATAGATAACCATTGTTGGAGTCTTATGGTGGGACAAGCTTTGTGCTAAATACTTTATAAGCTTTATCTTGCAAAGCCCTCTATGATGGCTTTATTATCTTCATTTGTAAATTAGGAAGCTGAAGCATAAAAAGATTAAAAGATTACCCTTTGTCCCAGGTATTGCCTGTAGGCAGTAAAAACAGGGTTTGAAATTCATTTGTATATTATTTTAGTCCCTGAGTTCTCACCCACTTGTCACAGTACTATTTTATAAAGCATGGCTACCTGCATCAAAATCATCTAGACTGCTTGATGAAAATGGTGATTTGTGGAGTGCTCAAAGTTCTCCTAAATCAGAATCTATCCACACAGATTTTAGGAATCTGCAATTTTTACTATTTTCCCAACTGTCCCTGGAATCCATATAACTTTTACTTGGGTTAAAAAGCTCATGACTTTTTGGTAAGCCCCTCAAAAAGTAACTACTAGTATGGTGACACTGGTATAAATCAGTGAGTGAAACAATTTTGGACAGCTTATAATAAATGATACCTGAATACACCACTGCCAGGAAAATCTGACCCTGTTGCTATCAGCTTAATTCATCCCCATGATATTAGACTTGTTGCTTTTAGAGAAACTTAATCGTGCCGAGAAGACTCTTGAGAGTCCCTTGGACTGCAAGGAGATCCAACCAGTCCATTCTAAAGGAGATCAGCCCTGGGATTTCTTTGGAAGGAATGATGCTAAGGCTGAAACTGGAGTACTTTGGCTACCTCATGGGAAGAGTTGACTCATTGGAAAAGACTCTGATGCTGGGAGGGATTGGGGGCAGGAGGAGAAGGGGACGACCAAGGACGAGATGGCTGGATGGCATCACTGACTTGATGGACGTGAGTCTGAGTGAACTCCGGGAGTTGGTGATGGGCAGGGAGGCCGGGCATGCTGCGATTCATGGTGTCGAAAGAGTTGGACATGACTGAGCGACTGAACTGAACTGAATTGTGCCTGGAAGAAGCATAAAGGTAATTGATTTGCTTATGTACAATACATTTTGATCAAGGTGCTTACACACAGTCAGAATGAATTGTGCTTTGGGTCCCCTCTTCTCTGTTTAGGCTTCATTCTTAGGAAGCCACTTCGAAGGAGGGATGGGGCTGCCTCCACCACCTCCAGGTTTATCTACTGCCAGGTTAGAATTTCCAATGGGAAGAGTACATCTTTCAACACAATTCCTTCAACAGCCACATTACTACCACAATCTCCCTGAACCAAAGAGAAGATGGGGATGGCATGCCCCCCCAAGTTTGGCCAGACTTGGATCCTGTCCACAGGATTCTGAAACGGCAGGGAAGAAGGAGTGAAAGGTGGAATCCAGCCATTGATGAACCATAAGAACTGATGGCAAGAGAGGCTTGGTTCCCAAGGGAAACTTGAGTCTTAATACTCCCAGTAAAGGGAATGATGGACAGGCAAATCAGTAGTTATCCTTTTTACCACAAATAAGTAAAAGAAGCCACACTCTGCTTATGGCTCTGCTCTTGTTTTTCTCCTTGGTGTTTGGATGTAGCATAATTTTCTATGCAAATATTTTTAAATGTTATCAAATCTAATGTAATCCAGTGCTCTGTGAGGTACATCTCCCTATAGATCAATATTCACATCAGACCCAATTAGTGTTCTAATAGAATTTATTTCCCAGATGCCTCAAATCAGTTAAATGGAAAAAGTGGCCATGATAGTGTTGCCCTCAACCTGCAGCTAAAAACTGCTGCAGGTTGGGGGCAACAGGGTCGTCCTAACTGGAAGCTGACAAAGAGGCCAGATGAGGGGCTGGAGAGAGTGGGGACTTTGTATGAAAGTTGAACGAATAGTAGCGGTGAAAGTGGGCGCCCTTGTCTTGTTTCTGACTTTAGGGGAAATGCTTTCAATTTTTCACCACTGAGGAGAATGTTTGCTGTGGGTTTGTCATATATAGCTTTTATTATGTTGAGGTATGTTCCTTCTATTCCTGCTTTCTGGAGAGTTTTTATCATAAATGGATGTTGAATTTTGTCGAAGGCCTTCTCTGTATCTATTGAGATANTATTGCTGAAGTCTGGCTTGGAGAATTTTGAGCATTACTTTACTAGCATGTGAGATGAGTGCAATTGTGCGGTAGTTTGAGCATTCTTTGGCATTGCCTTTCTTTGGAATTGGAATGAAAACTGACCTTTTCCAGTCCTGTGGCCACTGCTGAGTTTTCCAGATTTGCTGGCATATTGAGTACAGCACTTTCACAGCATCATCTTTCAGGATTTGAAACAGCTCAACTGGAATTCCATCATCTCCCCTAGTTTTGTTCGTAGTGATGCTTTCTAAGGCCCACTTGACTTCACATTCCAAGATGTCTGGCTCTAGATTAGTCATCACATCATCATGATTATCTGGGTTGTGAAGATCTTTTTTGTACAGTTCTTCCGTGTATTCTTGCCACCTCTTCTTAATATCTTCTGCTTCTGTTAGGTCCAGACCATTTCTGTCCTTTATCGAGCCCATCTTTGCATGAAATGTTCCCTTGGTATCTCTAATTTTCTTGAAGAGATCCCTTGTCTTTCCCCTTCTGTTCTTTTCCTCTGTTTCTTTGCATTGATTGCTGAAGAAGGCTTTCTTATCTCTTCTTGCTATTCTTTGGAACTCTGCATTCAGATGCTTATATCTTTCCTTTTCTCCTTTGCTTTTTGCCTCTCTTCTTTTCTCAGCTATTTGTAAGGTCTCCCCAGACAGCCATTTTGCTTTTTTGCAATGAGTGCAGAGTGAGCTTATATTCTGTGTCAGTTTGTTCATGAAGTCAATGAAAAGTACAAATATTTGCAAACTTTATGTTAGATTTGGATTGGTGGGAAAATTCTCTGGAGCAGGAAATAGCAACAGATTTCAGTATTCTTGCTGGGATAATCCCATGGATAGAGGAGCCTGGCAGGCTTTAGTCTGTGGAGTCTCAAAAGAGTTGGAGGCAACTCAGCGACTCAACAATAACAATATCGGGAAAGTTAGTTTTGAAATATGTTAATTTGAATTATGCAAGACCTTTGGATATGTATACCTTGTATATGAAATGTGTCCACTCTGTCCCCATGGACTATAGCCTGTCAGTCTCTTCTGTCTATGGAATTTTCCAGGCAAGAATACTGGAGTGCATTGCCATTTCTCTTAATCTTCTTGGGAAGATTCCTTCCCCAAGGGATCTTCCCAACCCAGGGATCAAACTCGTGTCTCCTATAGCTCTGCATTGTTAGGAATCTTCTTACCACTGAGCCAGCTGGGAAGCCCAAGGCCTGCATTATGCACATCGTATTCCTGGGTTGAAAGCTGCTCATTTTGTGTCTCTGGAGAAGAGATGGTTCTACCAGGGCACAGGGTGATGGTGGTGGCCAGGGGACCTGCACTCTGATTTGTGCCAGCTCTATTTATATGTTCTGTGCCAATATTTGACATATTCAAACAGCACAGAACACATGAGTAGGTTCAGGCTATGATCTTCCTGCACACCTTGCTTCTCTTTCAGGAAATATTTGTGAAGTTAATCAACAGTCTCATGCCAACAGATCAATGTGTTTAGTGCTTGGCATGAGGAAACACACTGTCAAATTTTCATTCTTTTCCATTCTCAGGTCAGAAGTCTCCACCTGTCTCCGTGAATTTGGAAGAAGAAAGCTGCTTGTCATTTCAACATTTTTATAACAAAATATTGTTCTTAGGGATGCAGGAAGGATATGCTGCAGAGGGGATTGGTTAGAAATAAAGGATTGGATTGAGATTAGTGAGGGAGGCAGTGTTTGTTGCCCTCTGTTCCTGACAGCTTCTGATACAGCACTAGCTGAAGTGTCAGTTTGGAACTGGTACTTCTAAATACGGCAACACTTCTATTTAGCTGTGGGTTACGGTCATGATGTAGGTGATGATTCATTTTTCTGTTATGAACTATTTTGAGTTTCTAAAAACAATGAATTCAACCAACAAGTCCACCATCATCCCAATATGTGAATATTTACCATATTCAATAACATTTTTCAGTGCAGCTTCTTAAGGTTTTATGAAGTAGAGGGAAGAGGATATCATTTCCCCATTTAATAAGGAGGATTATAGTATTTTATTGTGAATATAAGAGTAATATATGCTCACTGCAGAAGACTTGAAGATACAGAAAAGCATAAAGAGGAGAACAGAATTTACTTGTAAAATTCAAGAGATAGCCACAGTTAGCATTTGAATATATTTCTTTCCAATATTTGTACTTTTTAAATAATATAATCACCTTTATGCTGTAATACATTTTGCATCCTGATCTTTCCACTTAGTATCATGGCCATGTCTCTTTTCCTCAAAAGTGATTCAACAACATCTTTTGTTGAGAGCTTACATATTATGAATGTTTTAAAATTTACTTAAACATTCCTTGAATTTTTCATATTTATGTTGTTTCCTTTTTTTTTTTTTTTTTTTTGCTGTGATAAACAGACACATGGGGGTCTGATTTTTTCTCCCCCACAGGGATAGATTCCTAGAACTTGAAAACTGAACATTTTTTAAGGCTCCTGCTACTTATGGCAAAAGTGCTTTTCAGTAAAGTTGTATCAGTTTACCAGTATTCCATCACTTGCTTACATGGAACATAATACTAAAAAATAAAACAAAAACTTTGTGAATTTGATACATAATACAAAATTTCACTTAAATTTAAATTTCTGTAATTACTAGTGCAGCTAAACATTTTTCATATGTTTACCAGTCTTGAATATCTTTACCATCTGTGAATTTCTGTTCATTTCTTTTGAGCCATAGTATTTTTTCTCATTGATTTTTTTCATTGATATCTTTTAGGTTTTTTACTCATATGGATATGACCTCTTCTTACTATTATATATTTTTTTCAGTTCTCAAACAATTAATTTTCAGCAAAAATACTTTTTTAAATTTATTTTTTTAATTGAAGGACAATTGCTTTACAGAATTTTGTTCTTTTCTGTCAAACCTCAACATGAATCAAGCATAGGTATACATATATCCCCTCCCTTTTTGTGTGTTTATTAGCCATCTGTATGTCTTCTTTGGAGAAATGTATGTTTAGGTCTTTTTCCCACTTTTTGATTAGGTTATTTGTTTTTCTGGTATTGAGTTATGTATGAGCTGCTTGTATATTTTGAAAATTCATCCTTTGTCATATATCCCCTCCCATCTTCCTCCCAATCTCACCCCTCCAGATTGATCAAAGCCCCTGTTTGAGTTTCCTGAATCATACAGCAAATTCCCATTGGCTATCTATTTCACATATGGTAATGTAAGTTTACATGTTACTTTCTCCATACATCTCACCCTCTCCTTCCCTCTTCCTGTGTCTGTAAATCTGTTCTCTATGTCTGTTTCTCTATTGCTGCCCTGCAAATAAATTCTTTGGTACTATCTTTCTAGTTTCTATACATATGCGTTAGTATACGATATTTATCTTTCTCTTTTTGACTTACTTCACTCTGTATAACAGGCTCTAGGTTCACCCACCTCATTAGAACTGACTCAAATGCATTCTTTTTATGGCTAAGTAATATTCCATTGTGTATATGTACCACAACTTCCTTATCCATTCATCTATCGATGGACATCTAGGTTGCTTCCATGTTCTAGATATTGTAAATAGTGCTGCAATGAACACTGGGGTACCTGTATCTTTTTCAATTTTGGTTTCCTCAGGATATATGCCTGGGAGTGGGATTGTTGGGTCACATGGTGGTTTTATCCCTAATTTTTTAAGGATTCTCCATGCCATCTTCCATAGTGGCTATATCAATTTACATTCCCACCAATAGTGCAAAAGCATTCCCTTTTCTCCACACCCTCTCCAGCATTTATTGTTTGTAGACTTCTTGATGATGGTCATTCTGACTGGTGGCAGTTGATAGCTCATTGTAGTTTTGATTTGCATTTCTCTAATAATGATCAATGTTGAGCATCTTTTCGTGTGTTTATTAGCCATCTGTATGTCTTCTTTGGAGAAATTGTATGTTTAGGTCTTTTTCCCACTTTTTGATTAGGTTATTAGTTTTTCTGCTATTGAGTTATGTATAAGCTGCTTGTATATTTTGAAAATTCATCCTTTGTCAGTTGTTTCATTTGCTATTATTTTCTTCCATTCTGTGCATTGTCTTTTCACCTTGCTTATAGTTTCCTTTGCTGTGCAAAAGCTTTTAAGTTTAATCAAATTCCACTTGTTTACTTTTGTTTTTATTTCCATTACCTAGGAGATGGGTCATAGAGGATCTTGCTTTGATTTATGTCATCCAATGTTCTGCCTATGTTTTCCTCTAAGACTTTTATAGTTTCTGGTCTTAAATTTAGGTCTTTAATCCATTTTGAGTTTGTCTTTGTGTATGGTGTTGGGAAGTGTCTCTAATTTCATTCTTTTACATGTAGCTGTCCAGTTTTCCCAGCACCGCTTATCGAAGAGGCTGTTTTTGTATATTGTTTCCCCATTGTATATTCTTGCCTCCTGTGTAAAAAATAAGGTACCCATAGGTGCGTTGGTTTATTTCTGGACTTTCTATCTTGTTCTGTGGTCTATGTTTCTGTTTTTGTGCCAGTACCATACTGTCTTGATGACTGTAGCTTTGTAGTATAATCTGAAATCAGGAAGGTTGATTCCTCCAGCTCCATTCTTCTTTCTCAAGACTGCTTTGGCTATTCGGGGTCTTTTGTGTTTCCATATGAATTGTGAATTTTTTTGTTCTAGTTCTCTGAAAAGTGCCATTGGCAATTTGATAGGGATCGAATTGAATCTGTAGATTGCATTTGGTAGTATACTCATTTTCACAATATTGATTCTTCCTACCCAGGAACATGGACTATCTCTCTACCCATTTATGTCATCTTTGATTTCTTTCATCAGTGTCTTATAGTTTTCTGTATACAGTTCTTCTGTCTCCTTAGGTTTATTCTTAGATTTTATTCTTTTTGTTGCAATGGTGAATGGGATTGTTTCCTCAATTTCTCTTTCTGGTTTTTCATTGTTAGTATATGGGAATGCAAGTGATTTCAGTGTGTTGATTTTGTATCCTGCAAGTTTGTTAAATTCATTGATTAGCTTTAGTAATTTTCTAATAGTACCTTTAGGGTTTTCTATGTATAGTATAATGCCATCTGCAAACAGTGAAAGCTTTACTTCTTTTCTGATCTTTATTCTTTTTATTTCTTTTTCTTCTCTGATTGCTGTAACTAGGACTTCCAAAACTATGTTGAATAACCGTGGTGAGAGTGGATACCTTGTCTTGTTCCTGATCTTAATTTTTCACCATTGAGAATAATGTTTGCTGTGGGCTTATCATCTATGGCCTTTACCATGTTGAGGTAGGTTCCTCTGTGCCCATTTTTTTTGAAGATTTTTAATCATAAATGGGTACTGAATTTTGTCAAAGGCTTTTTCTGCATCTATTGAGATTATGATATGGTTTTTATCTTTTAGTTTGTTAATATAGTGTATCACATTGATTTGCATATATTGAAGAATCCTTATTATATTTTAAAAATATAATCATCTAATTTTCTTTGCTCTTTGCTTTTAATATTTTTAGGATTTAACACTTTTATACTATTACATGTATTGGTATTCTTTATGATTTTTCCACAACTTCCCTTTGTATCCATAGCTCCAGATAACTAAAATTCTTTTGTAGTATTCACAAATAATTTCTTACTTTGTCTCTAGCTCTTGCTCAAAGGGACACTTTGAAGTATAACATGAGGCAAAGATCTATGTTTGTTATTATACAACTATCAATTTTCCCCACACTATTTACTGAAAAATAAATTCCTTTATCATTAGTTTACATTAGCCTTTTTATTTTAGATCGTTTCTAAGATATTTCTTATTTATTTTATTTTGGACTGTTCTAGGTCTCCATTGCTGCACAGGCTTTCCCTACTTGGGGTGAATGGGAGCTACTCTCTGTTGCAGTGCACAGGCTTCTCTTGTTGCAGAGCAGGGGCTCTAGGTGCGAGGGATTCAGTAGTTGGGGGGCATAGGCTTAGTTATTCCAAGGCATGTGGAATCTTCCCAGACCAGGGATTAAACCCATGAACCCTGCATGGGCAGGTGGATTGTTAACCACTGAACAACCAGGGAAGCTCACTATCTCTTATTTTCTATTTATTTGTAGGTTTTCCTTGGGTTAATCTTGCATGTGTGCATACTCAGTTGCTCAGTTATGTCCAGCTCTTTGCAACTCAGTGGACTGTAGTCCACCAGGCTCCTCTGTCCATGAAAACTTTCCAGGTAGGAACACTGGGTGGGTTGTCATTTACTTCTCCCAGGGATCTTCCTCACCCAGGGATCAAACCCAAATCTCTTGCATGGGCAGGTAGATTCTTTACCACTGTGCCATTTGCACTAATCTTACATTATTTTGGGCTTCCCTGGTGGCTCAGAGGTTAAAGCGTCTGCCTCCAATGCGGGAGACCCGGGTTTGATCCCTGGGTCGGGAAGATCCCCTGGAGAAGGAAATGGCAATCCACTCTGGTACTCTTGCCTGGAGAATCCCATGGACTGAGAAGCCTAGTAGGTTACAGTCCATGGGGTCGCAAAGAGTCGGACACGACTGAGCGACTTCACCTTCACCTTACATTATTTTAAATACTGCAGATGTCAATATCTGGTAGATTTTGTTCCCACTCAATACTTTTCTTCAGAAAATTTTGGGTTACTTTTCCCTGGACTTGAAGTTTCTAATCTTGCTTCTTAAGAGACCTAAATTGACTTGCCCAGGACCTAATGATATGTATGTAAAGTGACCACAGGGCTTTCTGACTCCTAATCAGGATTCCTCTGTTAAGTAATGGATTCTCTCACATTCCTAACTCCCACACCTCCCCCACTTCCCTTCCCTTGTCAGTGCCATACCTGGTTGCTGACTGGCTTATACTTAAGCCCTGGTTTGTTCAGAATGAGCTCCAGCTGCCTACGGTTAAAATTGGATACTCCAAGGGATTTCACCAAGCCAGCATCTTTGCAAGCTTCCAAAGCCTGTAGGATAAAAGCCAGTGGGTCAAGAAAAAAAGCCTCAACACAAGCAAGAATAAACATTTATAAGGGTGACTGTGAATTCTTTAAAAAGGAAAGTCCCTGGGTATGTTAATAAACATTCTGTGAACTAAAGAAAAGTGGAGGAAATAGGAATTCTGTAAATAAATGATTTGGGGGAATTGCTTATCATACCTTCTCCTTGTATTTTCATAATGTATGAACGTGAAAGTGATAGTTTCTCAGTATCTGACTCTTTGTGACTCCATGGACTGTAGCTCACCAGGCTCCCTGTTTCTGGAATTCTCTAGGCAAGAATACTAGAGTGGGTTGCCATTCCTTCTCCAGGGGATCTTCCTGACCCAGGATCAAACCCAGGTCTCCTGCATTGCAGGCAGAGTCTTTACCATCTGAGCCACCAGGGAAGCCCTTCATAACATATACCAGCACAATAATAATGATCTTATTTCTTAAAATCTGTTGAGGTTTTCTTTTTGGTATAGTACCTGAAAATTTTATGTGTCTGGTATGTGTGGAAAATGTATTTTCTCCTATTTTTGGATACAGGTCTTGCTTGTCTCTCTCACATACATACATTATTTAGAAGATTAAAAGTCAAGCTTTTCCTGTCTTTTCAATAATTTAAAGGAATATATTAGAACTCTCCCATTGTAATAGTGAATTTACCAATGTCTTTCTGTTTTCTATGTTTTTGCTCTTTATATTTTGAATGTATTTTATTTGACATGTATGTGTTTAAAATTGTATATCTTCTTAGTAAATAAATCTTTATCATTATGGTTTTTGCACTTCCCTATACTTTTTTTTTTTTTTTTAATTTGGCTGCACAAGGTCTTAATTGTGACACATAGCCTCTTTGGTCTTCCTTGCAGTATGTGAGATTTTTCAGCTGTGGCATGTTAACTCTTCAGTTGCCACATGTGGGATCTCATTCCCAGATCAGGGATCAAATCCAGGGGGTGCTGGGTCTTAGTCACTGGACCACCAGGGAAGTACCCCCCTATACATTTTAGAGTCAGCTTTTCAATTTCTTTTAGGATTTTGACTGGAATTGCATTGAATCTATCCATCAATTTGGAGAGAATTAACAACTCATCTGTATTCAGTCTTTCTGTCAAAGAACATGGTATAGCTTTCCTTTTATTTAGATTTAAAAATCTTCTCAGTAAAATACTGTCATTTTAACTGTATAAGTCTTTCACAGATTGTGTTAAATTTATCTCTAAATATTTATTTTTATTTTCTTTATTTTTACAAATTCCACTTCCCTGTGGTACATATATACAATGGAAATTACTCAGCCATAAAAAGGAACACATTAGAGTTAGTGCTAATGAGGTAGATGAACCTAAAGCCTATTATAAGAGTGAATTAAGTCAGAAAGAGAAAATAATTATCATATACTAACACATTTATGGAATCTAGAAAGATGCTACTGATGAACCTATTTGCAGAGCAGAAATGGAGACACCCCCTGGTGGCTCAGAGGTTTAAGCGTCTGCCTCCAATGCGGGAGACCTGGGTTCGATCCCTGGGTTGGGAAGATCCTCTGGAGAAGGAAATGGCAATCCACTCCAGTATTCTTGCCTGGAGAATCCCGTGGACTGAGAAGCCTAGTAGGTTACAGTCCATGGGGTCGCAAAGAGTCGGACACGACTGAGCAACTTCACCACCACCACCACCAATGGAGACACAGACATTGAGAACAGACTTATGAACATTGCTTGGGTGGAACGAAGAAGGAGACGGTAGGAGTTATGGAGAGAGTAACATGGAGAATTGGAGAAGGCGATGGCACCCCACTCCAGTACTCCTGCCTGGAAAATCCCATGGACGGAGGAGCCTGGAAGGCTGCAGTCCATGGGGTTGCTGAGGGTCGGACACGACTCAGCGACTTCCCTTTCACTTTTCACTTTCATGCATTGGAGAAGGAAATGGCAACCCACTCCAGTGTTCTTGCCTGGAGAATCCCAGGGACGGGGGAGCCTGGTGGGCTACCGTCGATGGGGTCGCACAGAGTCGGACACGACTGAAGTGACTTAGCAGCAGCTTAGCAACATGGAGAATATATTACCGTATGTAAAATAATTCCTGCCTGGAAAATCCCATGGACGGAGGAGCCTGGAAGGCTGCAGTCCATGGGGTTGCTGAGGGTCGGACACGACTCAGCGACTTCCCTTTCACTTTTCACTTTCATGCATTGGAGAAGGAAATGGCAACCCACTCCAGTGTTCTTGCCTGGAGAATCCCAGGGACGGGGGAGCCTGGTGGGCTACCGTCGATGGGGTCGCACAGAGTCGGACACGACTGAAGTGACTTAGCAGCAGCTTAGCAACATGGAGAATATATTACCGTATGTAAAATAAACAGCCAATGGGAATTTGCTGTATGACTCAGGGAGCTCAAACTAGGACTTGGTAACAACCTAGAGGGGTGGGATGGGGAGGGAGGTGGGAGGCATGTTCAAGTGGGAAAGGACATGGGCAAACCTATAGCTGATTGATGCTGATGTTTGGTAGAAAACAATGTAATACTGTAAAGCAATTATCCTTCAATTAAAAATAAATACATTTTTTTAAAAGGAGTAAATCTGTTTTCAATTGTGCATTGGTAGTATATGGATTAAGTAAATGGTTTTTCAGGTGGAGAGGCCCAGACAGCAGAAACATAGTCAGTGCCTCCTCAACCCTCAAAACAATCCACAGTTCAGAGCTTTAAGCTGTTACCGACATGTGGGGAAGTCTATTAGAAAGAGATAATCATTCGATTATAATTTCCAGCCTTTGGATCTTGAATTGGCAGAGGCAGGAAAACAACTCCCAGAGGTCCGGCAGAGACTTAGGTTTTCCCTAGCTTCCCACAAGTGCAAGATTTCAGTTCTACTCTGACTTGATTCCTGAAGATGTCTGAATATGAGTCCTAAGTGTCTACATGTGTGGAGTGAACAAGGCTATGTTGTTGTTTTACAGTTGCTAAGTCATGTCTGACTCTTTTGCGACCCCATGGATTAGAGCCCTGCAGGCTTCTCTGTCCGTGGGATTTTCCAGGCAAGAACACTGGAGTGGGTTGCCATTCCCTTCTCCAGGGGATCTTCCTGACCCAGGGATCGAACTTGGGTCTTCTGCATTGCAGGTGGATTCTTTACTGCTGAGCCACCAGGGAAGCCCCTCCTGAAGCTACCATGGCCCCTTTTACCCAGAGTAAAATGCAGCCCAGCATCCAGTAATATAGTATAAGAGAGGAACTATTGAGATTATTTTTGTTTTTATTTATCCCAAGGTTATAGCAAGAGAGAAGTAAGAGCGAAAATAACCCCAGTAGTTCCTCTCCTAAATTATGTTACTAGTGCTGCACTGCCTCTTACTCTGGGTAGAAGCTGACATGTTACCACATAACAAACCAATTCATAATATCTGTACCCGCCTCCCCCCAACACATAAATCCATAAGGATTTTCTCATTATTTCCCCCTACTTTCTCACTCTTGTAATCTTGGGGAAGGAACCAGCAGATTGCTCAGAAATGG
>SJXQ01004587.1:0-32068 GCA_006408695.1 Aepyceros melampus
GCTGGATGGCATCACGGACTCAATGGACGTGAGTCTGAGTGAACTCCCGGCGTTGGTGATGGACAGGGAGGCCTGTAGTACTGCGATTCATGGGGTTGCAAAGAGTCGGACACGACTGAGCGACTGAACTGAGTGAGGTGGAGTCAAAATAAAGCTTTAAAGGTGAAGGCAACTCCCTTGGGAGTTGGTCCAGGAATTCCAGTGAGAAAGTATTACCAAGTGAGCCAAGGTCTTGAGAGCCTTAGCTGAATACAAGGTGGGTTTATACTCAGAGATTTGTGGCTTTGTCTGGCTGACTCTGTCGACCTTCTACCACATTTCATGGCTTTGAGGGAGAGGGGATTGAAGAGCAGAAAGGATTATACCACGAGATGCAGTGATTGAAGCAGGTCATCCTGAGCTCGGCTTTATCCTCTGCCATTTCAGCGCTGAAAAACTGTGTCCTAGGAGCAGGCCAACATAACAGCAGGTCTCTCTTTGATTCCCCAGGCCAGCATAGTCCCCACTCCATCAGCACCTGCCTGAAACATGGCTGTGTCTCCCACCAGACTGGCACTCTTCAAGGGCAGGGCCAACTTCTTATATCTTCCTGGGGTCCCTAGCACCCAGCATGGTGGGGAAGGGACATCAGAAAATGCTTGATCATTAACATTTGTGTGGTAGCTCAGAGCATGTCTGTCCACAGAGATCACCCAGGTATAATCTATTCTCCTGAAAGTCACAATTCTGTGAAACATGGTAGAGATCATCCTGCATTTTATAGCCAAGAAGTGCAGAGAGGTGAGCTATGAATTCAATTTCAAACTGCTGTTAAGTGTCTGTCTGTATGCTGCTTCACGTGTGCTGTCTCTGGAGGGATCCATATCTGGAGGGAGGCTGGTTTCCCCCACTAGAGAGCGTTTGGTATATGAGAAATCTCTGGGTGGAGTGATAGGGAGCTCTGTCTGGTGTCAGCATCCTGTGATTCTCTCCCCAGCAGAGTTTGCCTCCTTTGGTCAGCAGAGGGAAGCAGTGAAACAGAATTTCTGAAGCCCAGGACTGGGTTCACCCTGCTTTGCATGGTCAGAGCCTCTGCAGAGTTCTAGGCAAGTAATAGTGACTGCCATTTACCAAACACCTACTATGTGCCACGATCATTATAATATATATTATTTATAATCTTTAAAACAGCTGCGCATAGAGGGGATGACCATATTCATTTTCTGGATGGGGAGACTGACTCAGAAATGAAGTCACTTGCCTGTGGCCATGGAGCTGGTGAATGGTATACCTGGCATGTGAACCAGGTGTGCTGGTTCCAAAAAGTTGGTGTGTTTCTGTTAGCAAGCCCAGACAAATGTCTGTTGACAAACTTGTTGAATGAAGTCAAGACAGGGTCCTCCTCCCTCTCAGACACCCTACTCCTCCCAGCCATCCTACTTCTTGAGGTGAACACCACACAGGGCTGAGAGCAGATCTCCAGCTTGAGGAGGAGATATTTCTGCTCCCTGCCTTCCCTCTCCTAATTCTGTCACTGCCCAAAGTCTTCCATAATGTAGTTTTTTCTTTCTTTTATTAATTTAACTGTTTTTGTTGTGCTGGGTCTTTGTTGCTGTGCACAGGCTTTCTCTAGTTGTGGTGAGCAGAGGCTATTCTTCGTTGCAGGCATGGCTTCTTATCATGGTGTATTCTCTTGCTGGGGAGCAGAGGCTCGGTAGCTGCAGCACACAGGCTCTGGAGGGCAGGCTCCACAGTTGAGGCACATGGGCTTAGTTTCTCAGTGGCATGTGGAATATTTCTGGACCACCGATTGAACTTATGCACCTTGCATTGACAGGTGGATTCTTATCTACTGTTATCACCAGGGAAGGCCTGCTCTTTTCTTTCTGAATCTATCTCCAATACTTATTTTCCATCTAAAGCTGGGACAGGAAACAGAAGCCTGGGGCTAGGAATGGACAGAACTGGACTGCTGAGCTTTGCTGCTAGTCTTACATCCAGGTGATCCTCAGTGGCCATTGCCCTCGTGTAAGTCTCCATCCTCTCTTGTCAGCCCTCCTCACTGTCTCCTCCCTCCAAGTCTTTCCACCTCCCCACATTAATTTCCACGTTAGCCAGAGTGACTAATGCTTCAGTTCCCTTTATGGCCTTCAGTCCTCCCCATGGCCTCTAGAGTCAAGCTCCAGGTCCTCAGCCTGGCCTGCAAGGCTGGGCATGCTCTGGGCCTGGCCTGCCTCTCCAGCCTCTCCTCTCAGTCTGAACCATCCTCACGCCCTGTGCCCCTGGAATTATCTGACAGCTGGCTGACTGTGCCTTGCCTCTTTGGTCTTGGCTATCCATGTCACTTTCTTTGCTAGGGAATGCGTGTTTATCTTTCCAGATGCAGTTCTAATGACCCTTCTTCTGGGAGTGCTTCCATGACCTTTCTTTCTTACCCCAGCTGTAACAAATTCCTCACCATGGTTCCAGCAACAGGAAACACTTGACTGCCCTGATTTGTTCTATACTTTTCTCTCTCCTTCCTCTGGGAGGTCCTCCATGTCTGAGATAGCTCTGTGTCTCCAGCCATAAGCACTAGTATTAGTAGCTCAGGATAGTAGTAGCTTACTGGGTATCTGTTGAATGCATGAACTCAGCCTCAGATGGCTTCCCTGCTCAGGTCTGTGGCTTCAAGCTACTGCTGCTCTGATTGCCTCTAAAGTTGTGCAAAGTGGTATGAAGAAAGAACTGGCTTCAGTGTCCCTGTTGGTCAGGCTCCCTCTTCCTCTGGACACCTTTCCACAATGAGGGAGCATTCTCCACCACATCCCACCAGGCCCAGAGGTATACCCTACTTTGGAGTATAAGCACTGAGACACATACCCTCATTCCTTCTCTCCCCGCCACTTCCCTCTCCAAAAGTCTGCCAACAGCCTAGTAAATCTCTGTGCAGCAGCTGACACCCTCTGTTGCCTCCTGGCATTACTCACCCCTTGTTGTCACTTGTCAGGAGAGAGGGAGAAGGAGCAGGTGTGATTGAAGATAGTAAGGAGTGAAGGTAGAGCGGGTGAGTCATACTTTGATGTTCTAGGGCTTCCATCTTCTCGGGAAAGGGCAAATGCTGATTCAGCAGAAGTAGCTTCTTTTCTTTGGCCCTCTTTTCAGGGACAGGATGAATGATTTAGTGTCAGAAACCCCAGGATCTCCCCTGAGGGAAGGTCCTCAGAGCTATCTGAGCCAGCCTGCTGCCTTTTAGCAGAACCTGGTTCATACTTTCTGCCCTTGTCCTCTCTTTCTCACAGACATGTTTGTGATACTTATGGTCTGATTTGCTTTTTCACTTTCACTTTCAGACACTAACCATGCTGTGGAGGGGCTCAGGGTTTAATACATCTATGCTGATTTTAACTGCTTTAATTGAGTTTTGATCATGGGAAGAACCATCACCCATCTCTGGGTGTGTCCAGCACAGTCCTGGTCAGTCCCGAAGTCAATTCCAGATACTCATTCCTGAGTCCACAAATTGCTGTACTCTCTTGTAGCAGTGCTTGTAGTGAACACCACAAATTTTACACATTTGCCAAATTTTAGGCAAACAGGTGCATGGTATGGAAACAGGCCCCAAGTGGTTTCAGCTGTACTGGGTGTACACCAGTGTAGTTCAATGCCCAGGGCAGAGAGTAGTGAGCTTACTACCTTCTGAGGATGGGGGTGTCAGGCAACTAGCAGCATTGCCCTGGGTTTCCCAAAGTCCTCTAGTCTGTGCAGTCTCACTACCCTTGATTCTCAAATAGAAACATCCAAGATGCATTTCCACACATGGTGGAAAACTAGCATGACCCTCACAATATCTTCAGAAGCTTCTGTTTCTCTTGGTGATTTCTTAGTTGTTGTAGTGATCTTAAACTTGTCTACAAATCCTTCCTATCAGAAAAGTGTAGTCTAATTCCTTCCCCTTGATGATGGACTGGCTTCAGTGATTTATTTCTCATAAACAAAACAAGGCAAGGGACTTCTCTGGCAGTCCAGTGGTTAGGACTCCATGTTTCCACCACAGGGGGCATGGGTTTGATTCCTGGTTGGGAGCTAAGATCCCACATGCCATGCAGCATGGCCAAAAAAGCAAAAGCAAAACCAAAAAGCTGGAAAGAGGCAAAGATGATGCTATTGGATTCCTGAGGCTAGATTGTACCAGATGATACAGCTTCTATCAGGCTCTCTTTCTGCCTACTTGCTTTTGGAACCCAGCTGTCACGCTGTGAGGAAGCCCAGGCCACACGAAGAGGCCATGTGCAGGTGTTCTGGCCAACAGCCTTAACTGGGGCCCCAGGTGCCAAAAGTGAGTGTTAGGTTTGTCACATTTGAATGAGGAAGCCCTTGAGAGGACTCCAGCCCTAGGAGGTCTGGCTGCCACCATGCTGCGTCCTGGTACACCATCCTCTTTCTGTGCCACTTGGCTCCACACACACTATTGTGCCTCCTCCTTAATCCCCACAAAGCATCACTCATGCAAGGTTAGTACATTTGCTGGATTATATCAACGACTTGGGGCCGTAGAGGGGAGCTGCAGCAAAGATCAGGACAAATGAGAACTTGAATTTGGATTCACAGGCACTCCACAGGGGAGTTTTGCTGGTTCTACAAGCAAGGCCTTCTGCCCTCATTGTGGGGCTCTCTTTCCACTCTCAGTCCTTCTCTCCCTCTTCAGTTGCATTAGTTCTTATTTTCTTAGGCAGCCATCCAATCATCACAGTGTTAGTCCATAAATGTAAGGCTGCAAGAAATGAAAGATCATTTCTCTACAGGTAAACTTATTTTCTTTCCCCAGTGCCCTTCCTACAGGTGATGGAAATGTCTCTCAGTCAACTCGGGGTCTCCTCACTCCTTCTTCCAGGTGTGTGTCAAGTTCTGAGAGTCACGCAGCACTGTTGAGGCTGGGCTGTGGGGCGCCTGTTCCCTCCTGAGTGTACACGGTTCTGCACTCTCACTCTTACTGTCAGTTAGCAAAGGTGGCCACTGTGTCTTCCCTCATGTCCAACCACAAGGTCTTTCCAGGTCAAACTCCCTCCTAGTTGCCCCTGAACTCCCACTGGGCGAACAGAGCATGCATCTGCTCCCGTGCTGTGAGGCTCTGAAGACCCATCAGCCTAGAGCACCATGCAGCCCCTTCCTCAGCACCTTTCCAGAGCCACCTGGGCCATGCTGCTTTCCTAGGCTTGACCCTGGGAGGATGTGTGTCCCTTTTCCCTGAGTTCCCACACAGGTAACACGAGGACTTTCTCTGGGACTTGCCAGAGTCACACCTCTTCTTCACTGGCTCTTTCTCTGTCCCTGTGTTGTAGAATCTGGAGTCACAAAACACACCTCAGAGGACACTCAAGACAGTAGAGTACAGTTTATTACACCAGTTTATATTGGTACACCAGTACCAGTTCTAAGGGGAATTGGTCTACAACAAGGACCCCGATGATTTTGGAGGGCTTGGTTTTATACTCTCTGCTACATGACTGGTCATGTTAGCAGTTTTACAACATGTAGGTGCAGGCACTATCATTAATCTAACTGAGACAACCTGACCTTTACTTCTAGTTTGTTTGCCATCTGTGAGGAGGGGGTTCCTGGTTTTTCTTTAATAATGGTTAACAGGGTTCATGCCCAGTTCACATCCTGCCTTAAGATGGCGGACAGTCTTCAAGATGGAATCCCTCTTGTCCTCCTCCCAGTGGCCCCAACATTCCCTCCTCTTGATGCTCATCTTGTCTTTAGCTAACGATGGGCATCAATCACGGGTAAGTATTGTACATGGGGAATACGTAGCTGTAGCAAGGCTGTCAGTCTAGAGGTTATACATGGAGTTATACATTGGAGAATTCAAGGCCTAAAAATAATACAACGATTACAAAAAGATTTTTCCACCAACCACCTTTGATCCAAGAAAATACCAATGACCAAAAGTAGAGTATCATCATTAGACATAGCTTTTACCTCAAATGTCACCCATGGCCTTGATCAGTTTGGTTAGAGTTCAGATTACATCAAGAAAGAATCGAAAGGTTGTGAGTTACTGAAGAAAGAAATGTTTCTCATTGTTGTTTCAAGAATGAGCAGAGGGGACTAAATTCCCCTCTGTGTAAGGGAGATACCCACCAAGGAAGTCCATCCATCACCGACAAAGCATGACCCCACAAACCCAACAGTTAAAGTTCGCATATGGGTGGACCCAGGACAGGAACACATTATCCTGAGTTTGCAGTCCTGGCAGGGTCATCATTCGGATCAGGAACAGCAGGAATCATCCGAAGTGGCTCCATCCTGGATCTGGTCGCTGATGGAAGATGAGTCGGGTCAGTGGTTCTTCAAGGTTAGGATGGGCAGTCCAGTGTCCCTTTTCCTCCACTGCTGTCTTGAGTTGAGTGTGGTAAATCCAGGGAGTGATACCTGGAACTTTAAGTGCAGTGGGAGTGGTTAGTACAATTGTGTATGGCCCTTTCCAGGTAGAGGCAGTGTCTGCTACTTCTAATCCTTTACCCATACCAAATCTTCTGGTGAGTATGGGTGTACAGTAGTGCCTAGAGAAAATGGAATTCTCTCCTGAACATAGGTGATGATGTCATGGATCACCTTCCCTAACTGTTTCAGTTGTCATGACACCTCCATCCTTCCTGTTTGTAAATTTCCCTTTACTTCCCAAATAAGTGGGAGAGGCCTCCCAAACATTATCTCACAGGGGGAATATCCATGCAAGTCAGGGGGTCATTCTGATTCTCATTAACACTAATGGCAGCATGTCCATCCAGGGGGCGCCACTTTCTTGCACCCATTTTGCCAAATCATCTTGATAGTCTGGTTCATTCTCTCAACCATTCCTGAGCATTGTATGTATGTTGTTTGTATGTACATATGTATGTATACAGACCTATACGCTGTATGTAGTTTCCATTTAATATTTACTGCTTTGCAAACCAATTGGAGTAACTTAGCCACAAATGTGGGCCCATTATCTGATCTTATACTCAAAGGGAACCCAAACCTAGCATACATGGGGCCACTTCCTTTGGTTTCTCAGTCTTGGTGGGGTAAGCTTCCACCTATCCCGTAGAAGTACATACCATCACCAGCAAATATTTGCATGCTTGGCATGGTTTTACCTCAGTGAAGTCCACCTCCAGATGCTTAATGGAGCGATCCTCTTTAATGTACTTGGGGAGGCGCTGTCTCCTTGGGAGCCAGGTTATTTTTAGCACAGGCTATGCATAGGCTTGCATTTGCACACAAGGCTGTTAGACATAGTATGGCTGAAATCTTGCAAGTCTTTGTTTTTTCGTAAATGGATGGATTGATGAAAATCCATAACCAGTTGAAATGCCACCCCTAGAGGGATGAAAAGTCTCCCATCTGAGAGTTTCCATCATCCGTCCTCCTGCTGTGTTCCTTGCTCAGTTCGTGCCCAGGTGGTTTCTTCCTTGTCATAGTCTGGGGCTGCTTGGGTGGTTAGTAGGCTAGACACCACAGGCATCATTGTAAGTCTGGTTGCTATATTGTCCTAGGTGGCTGCTCCCTTTTCCCTGAGGTGTGTCCACCCTTTGGGACCCCTACAGTGTATTACTGTGTATAGGTCTGTCTAGTCAAAGCTATGGTTTTTCCAGTGGTCATGTATGGATGTGAGGGTTGGACTGTAAAGAAAGCTGAGTGCCAAAGAATTGATGCTTTTGAACTGTGGTGTTAGAGAAGACTCTTGAAAGTCCGTTGGACTGCAAGGAGATCCAACCAGTCCATCCTAAAGGAAATCAGTTCTGAATATTCATTGGAAAAACAGATGCTGAAGCTGAAACTCCAATTCTTTGGCCAGCTGATGCGAAGAACTGACTTCTTGGAAAAGACCCTGATGCTGGGCAAGATTGAAGGTGGGAAGAGAAAGGGGTAACAGAGAATGAGATGGTTGGATGGCATCACTGACTCAATGGACATGAGTTTGAGCAAGCTCCGGGAGTTGGTAATGGACAGGGAAGCCTGGCATGCTGCAGTCCATGGGGTCGCAAAGAGTTGGACATGACTGAGCAACTGAACTGACAGTGTATTACTGCTGCTGCAGCAGGTTCCCACACTGCTTCCAACAGTAGCAGAATTTCCTCAATTTTTTTTTTAATCTCCTTAGCAGTTGCAGTTAATAGCCCTCTTCCGTTATATATGGCCCTGTATACATGTAAGACAGTGAAGGACACTGTGAGTCAGTATATATACTATATATACTTTATATATATACTATATATTATATATATACTTTATATATATACCTTTAGCCAATTTTAGGGCTTATATGAGTGTCGAGAGCTCTGCTAGTTGAGCTGACTTAGTGTGTGGGGAGTCATCCTGCCTCGACTACTGTATCCTTTGTGGTTACCACATCCAGATAACTCGTCCCATCTGTGTAGTCTCATCTGGTTGACTTAAGGAGACGTCTCTGAGGTCCAGTTGGCTAGAAAAGACTTCCTCTAGCATCTCCTCACAGTCATGGTTGGGAGGCCCTTAGCTCACTGGCAAATAAATTGCTGGGTTTAGAGCTTGACAGTGTTCCACCTTTATTTGGGGACTTTCACATAAAAGTCCTTGATCTGGGAGGTGGAAAGCCACTTTGCCCCAGACCCCCGTTAGGAGAATGACTATGGCATGCAGCGCATTTAATAGCTGTGCCACAGTCTGTTTGTCAGTCTCTTATTAAAATGGCAACAGCTGCCACTTCTCTCAGACACGGGGGCCATCCAGAGGCTACGGGATCCAGCCTCTTTGATAAATAAGCCACAGTTCGCTGCCCTGAGCCTATTGTTTGTGTCAGCAATCAGAGTGCTACTTGTTCTTGCTCATGGACATACAGAGTGAAAGTTTGGTTAAACCAGGGAGGCCTAGTGCGGGGTCCTCTGTCACAGCTCTCTTTAATTGTTCAAACGCATGATTCTACTCTGGCTCCCAAGTTAGAGTCATTCCTGGGACCTGTAGTGACAGCATACAGAGGTTTAGCTATTTGTGAAAATCCAGGTATCCAGATCTGGCAAAACCCCATGGCTCCTAAAGATTCTCTCACTTGCCTTTTGGTAGTAGGCTGGTTTATCTGACTGATCACTTGTTTTTGTTTTATGCCCAACGCACGCCTCCCCTTCTTTATAATAAATCCCAGGTACTTTACCTCAATCTGGCATATTTGGGCCTTTTCCCATGATACCTTATATCCAGCCTGGTCCAGCAGCCCAAGAGAGTCTTAGTTCCTTCCCAGCACTGAGAACAAGTCTCTGCCATCAGAAGTAGGTATTCTACATATTGTAGGATCTGACACTTAGTAGTGTCCGATGGGAAGGCGAGATCTCCTTCCCTGCCAGGGCTTCCCCAAATATCATAGGGGAATTTTTTAATCCTTTGTGACAGCCAAGTCCAAGTCAGCTGGGTCTTCCGAACTGTCCTGGGGTCTTTCCATTTGAAGGCAAAAATTCTCTGGCTAACTGGAGCCATTCTTATACAAAAGAAAGCCAAACAAGTAAAATACCAGGCATTAGGAGGCATTAGGCTTACTAAGCTCAAGTCCTGAACTAGCTGATAATCTTTTTCCCTATTCTTCTTCACTGGGAGGATAGGGGTGTTCCATGGTGACTGGGATTCCACCAGTATGCCTGCCTCCTTCAGCCTATCAATGTGGAGCTTGATTCCCTCCCTGACAGCCAGCAGTATAGGATATTGTTTTTTCCTTATGGACTGGGTCCCCACCTTTCACTCTATTATCACCAAAGGGTGTTTTTTCACAAGTCCTGGGGGGTTACTTTCAGCCCATACTTCAGGAAACAGCTTTGTTAGGGCTTCCAGTGTCCGCAACACCCCACCCCCACCCCCTTTCCCAGATGACTGATACAGCTTCCATTCATCTTCCCTTGGTATCATCACAGGCAGGAGGAAAGTCTCTGTTCCCACTTGCAGTTTCAGCAGTGATTTCTATCATCCGGGTGCTGGTAAGAGCAGAGAACCTCTCCATCTTTTGGTGTTTCCTTCTAATATCTGGATAGGACTGGGCCACGAAGGTGGCATATAGGAACCTTTGGTTTTCAGGGATCTCTGGATCAAAGTGGGTGTATTGTCAAAAGGCCTCACACAGTGTCTCATAAAACTCTGTGGGAGTCTTGTCTGCCTTTTGGATCACGGGGTTAGTCTTGGCCATGTTAGTAGGCTTGCGAGCTCCCCTCTTGAGGCCTTGTATAATGGCTGTCTTATACCGTTCCAAGATTGCTTACTTGGTCAGTGTCGAACTTCCAGTCTGCTCTTGTGTCTGGAGTGGCTGGCCCTCTGGAGCATTTTCTCAGAGCCACTTATGTGCCTCTGTGAGGATCTGGTGTCTTTCTTCTGTACTGAAGGGGATGAGAAGCTGGGCTATGTCATCCCACATCAGCTGGTGGGTCCTGAAAAGAGTCTCCATTAGATGCATCATACCCTGTGGCTTCTCAGAATAAGGAGGGGTGTGCCTTTGCTAGTTCAAGTGATCCATGGTAGAGAATGGCTTATAGTAAAGAGCAGTGGGGCCAGGATGGATGTGTCTGTCTGGCCCCCCTGCAGTACTGCTTCGACCTCCCTAAGAGGCATTTGCAAAACTTCTCTCTCTTGAGGTTCCTTTGTAGACCTCAGCTGCCTCTAAACACTTGACTCTCCCTTTTTCCCTTCTTCTAAACTGGGGAGGGGTGGGTATAATGTTGGTGCAATAGCTCCCATTTCACTTGGTGGTGCAGGAGGAGGGAGAGAAACCTGCTCCACTGAGGGAGGCAGAGGAGGAAAGTCTTCTCTTCTCTTGCTCTTTCCTCTTGTTCTGGGGGTCCCCTTTGTGTTCCCCAGTATGGAGGGGGAGGTGGGATTTCCTCCTCCTCTGGATCAGAATATAATTCCTTTAATTTTTTTCACTTGGATTTTGCCTGCCCCAGAAAAATCTTGCTTTCTCTTTTCCCAAGATAACATACCTGGGTCCAAGGGGGTGTATTGTGTACAATTAGTAGCCATGAGTACTGGAACTGGTCTGGGTGGCCTGGCTGCCTGGTTACCACAGAGTATACAACCCAAACTTTGTCCAATTCTAGGGTTCCCTCTGAGGGCCATCCTACCCCAAAGGATGGCCAGTCTATCTCACAAAAGATTCTAAGCTTGTCTGGGGTTAACTTTATACCATAGTCTCTTCTAAAGCCCTTTTTGAAGTTTTTAATCATGTATTTAAGAACGGTTGGCTTGGATTCTCCACTACCCATCCTACTTTTCACATTTCTCGATCACTTACACAAAGTCCAACTTCTATTTTGTCGTTCCTTTGCCAGGGTCATGTACCCCAGCCACTGCTGATGTCTCCACTCAAAGCACAACTGCCACTTTACCCCGGTTATGACCAGGGTGGAAAAGGCCTTACTTACTAAGTGTTTCAGTGGTAATACCTCTCATGTTTTTCTCTTAGAAGCCAGCCAAATCCAAGCAATTAAGGCTTCCACGTACTCCTTGCATAAGTCTGATCCTGGAGAGATCCAAGTCTGTCTTATCATGAGTTGGTGCAGACAAACATGCATCCAGAGCCACATTCCCAGTCCCGTCCTGAACAACGTTTGGGAGGTCCCTGAATCCCTAAGGAGAACTGGAGGGTGTTGCAGCAAAGGGGACAGTCCCTTGAAAGCCAGAAAATACATTGACAAACAACCAGCACAGATTCAGTTAACAGAGTCTTACTTAATTCAGTAAACAATTCCCCACTGAGTCTACGAGGACACAGCTGCCGCAGACTCATCCAGCCCCAAGGGGTTGATCAGGTCCCTTTTTCCACTATTACAGTGGGACGTACCTCTGTGTGCTTCCCTTCTGTTGTCTACAGTCCTGTGAAATCCACTTAGAAAGAAGAGTCGATTAAATAAGAGCTGATTCAGGGGAGGAGGTGCCTTCCCCTTCCAGAGGCTCTCATCCCAGCGAGCCACAGGAGGAGGCTCAGTGGGCCTGTCTCTCTGAAGATTTCCCAGCCAACGCACAAGAAATGTTGTAGAATCTGGAGTCATGAAACACACCTCGGAGGACACTCAAGACAGTGGAATACTGTTTATTATGCCAGAAGGTCCAAGGGGAATTGGTTTACAACAAGGACCCTGATAATTTCGGAGGACTTGGTTTTATACCCTCTGCCACGTGACTCTTTACACATTAGTACTTAGTTTTACAATATGCAGGTGCTGAAGAATGAACAATTATAACATGCAGGTGCAGACACTATTGTTAATCTAACTGAGACAGTCTGACCTTTACTTCCAATCTTGTTTGCCATCTGTGAGGAGAGGATTTCCTGATTTTTCTCTAATGATGGTTAACAGGGTTCAGGCCCAGTTCACATCCTGCTTTAAGATGGCTGACACTCTTCAAGATGGAAGCCCTCTTGCTCTCTTCCCAGTGTCCCCAACACTTGCGGTACCCATTCATTTGGTCTCAGTTATGGGAAGGTGGTACCAATTGTTCATGTTCAGTTCAGTTCAGTTCAGTTCAGTCGCTCAGTCATGTCCAACTCTTTGCGATCCCATGAACCACAGCATGCCAGGCCTCCCTGTCCATCACCAACTCCCGGAGTCCACCCAAACCCAGGTCCATTGAGTTGGTGATGCCATCCAACTATCTTATCCTTTGTCGTCCCCTTCTCCTCCTGCCCTCAATCTTTCCCAGCATCAAGGCCTTTTCAAATGAGTCAGCTCTTTGCATCAGGTGGCCAAAGTATTGGAGTTTCAGCTTCAGCATCAGCCCTTTCAATGAACACCCAGGACTGATCTCCTTTAGGATGGAGTGGTTGGATCTTCTTGCAGTCCAAGGGACTCTCAAGAGTCTTCTCCAACATCACAGTTCAAAAGCATCAATTCTTTGACACTCAGCCTTCTTCAGAGTCCAACTCTCACATCCATACATGACCACAGGAAAAACCATAGCCTTGACTAGATGGACCTTTGTTGGCAAAGGAATGTCTCTGCTTTTTAATATGCTATCTAGGTTGGTCATAAATTTCCTTCCAAGGGGTAAGCATCTTTTAATTTCATGGTTGCAAGCACCATCTGCAGTGATTTTGGAGCCCAGAAAAATAGTCAGCCACTGTTTCTACTGTTTCCCCCATCTATTTGCCATAAAGTGATGGGACCGGATGCCATAATCTTAGTTTTCTGAATGTTGAGCTTTAAGCCAACTTTTTCACTCTCCTCTTTCACTTTCATCAAGAGGCTCTTTAGCTCCTCTTTACTTTCTGCCATAAGGGTGGTGTCATCTGCATGTCTGAGGTTATTGATATTTCTCCTGGCAATTTGATTCCAGCTTGTGCTTCCTCCAGTCCAGCGTTTCTCATGATGTAGTCTGCATATAAAATTAAATAAACAATGTGACAATATGTATATTGATGTCCTCCTTTTCCTATTTGGAACCAGTCTGTTGTTCCATGTCCAGTTCGAACTGTTGCTTCGTGACCTGCATACAGGTTTCTCAAGAGGCAGGTCAGGTGGTCTGGTATTCCCATCTCTTTCAGAATTTTCCACAGTTTCTTGTGATCCACACAGTCAAAGGCTTTGGCATAGTCAATAAAGCAGAAATAGATGTTTTTCTGGAACTCTCTTGCCTTTTTGATGGTCCAGCGGATGTTGGCAATTTGATCTCTGGTTCCTCTGCCTTTTCTAAAACCAGCTTGAACATCAGGAAGTTCACGGTTCACGTATTGCTGAAGCCTGGCTTGGAGAATTTTGAGCATTACTTTACTATGTGTAAGATGAGTACAATTATGTGGTAGTTTGAGCATTCTTTGGCATTGCCTTTCTTTGGGATTGGAATGAAAACTGACCTTTTCCAGTCCTGTGGCCACTGCTGAGTTTTCCAAATTTGCTGGCATATTGAGTGCAGCACTTTGTTCATGTACTATTCCTTTAAATCTACTGTTTATGTTACAGAGCTTATGCTCCAAATCCTTTAGGGCTTAAGTTTTTGAAGTCTGAAAGCCTGGTTCTTGCAACTCCAGGTCTTGCCTTTTGAATTTTCAAGTGAAGAATGCTACTCTGATTGCAAAGGATTTCAGGCCTACTTAGTACCTAGAGGGTACTAGGAAGGGAATGGGGAGAGAAGTGCAGAGAGATTACAGAGTACTGGGAAGTAAACATCTTACACAGTGTTTTGAAGACTCTGTCCTTTCAGCTCACATCCAACCTGTGGCCAGGGGCTGTGCTGTTGTTAGTTGCTCAGTCATGTCCAACTCTTTGCAGCCCTGTGGACTGTAGCCTGCCAGGCTTTCTTGTCTATGGGGATTCTCTAAGCAAGCATACTGGAGTGGGTTGCCACACCCCCTTCAAGGGATCTTCCCAACCCAGGGATCGAACCCATGTCTCCAGCATTGCAGGCAGATTCTTTACTTTCTGAGCCACCAGGCATTCTTTTAATTTATCTCCAAACCAAAAGAACATTCTTTGCCTAAGAGCAATTCGACCTTCTTCCTAAGCCAGTTGGCCTAGATGGCAGGTGACTTTTAAAAAGAACACTTTCTCCTTACTGTTACATAATTAAAAACTGTCACCAGAGCTATAATGGAGACCAACACTGGGGACCTTGAGACAGAAAGTAGTGACTGATGAGTTTCAAGGGTTGGGTATTGTTGACTTCCTGGAGGAAGTGACATTTGAGCTGGGAGCACATTCCAGGCAGAGGGGAAAGCAGGATAAGAGCTACAGAGGTTGTCCTGGGATCCAGGAGCAGGAGAGGAAGGAGGGAACTGCAGGGTGCCGATGGGGAGAGGATACCAGAGTGACCTGCAGGAATCAGCTGTGCCAGGCCTGGGTGGCACTGTTCGAATTCCATCTCAAGGGTAAGAAGTGTGATCCCTTTAGTAGATTCTAGACAAGGCAGTTGTTGTTCAGTGTCCAACTCTTTGTGACCCCATTGACTGTAGCAAACCAGGCGTCCTTGTCCTTCACCATCTCCCAGAGCTTGCTGAAACTAATGTCTATTGAATCAGTGATGACATCCAACCATCTCAATCTCTGTTGTCCCATTCTCCCCTCACCCTCAATCTTTCCCAGAATCAGGATCTTTTCCAATTTGTTGGTTCTTTGCATCAGGTGGCCAAAGTATTGGAGCTTCAGATCCAGCATCAGTCCTTCCAATGAATACTTAGAGTTGATTTCCTTTAGGATTGACTGGTTTGATCACCCTGCTGTCTGTGGTACTCTTGGGAGTCTTCTCCAACACCACAGTTCAAAAGCATTAATTCTACTGTACTCAGCCTTCTTTGGAGAAGGCAATGGCACCCCACTCCAGTACTCTTGCCTGGAGAATCCCATGGATGGAGGAGCCTGGTGGGCTGCAATCCATGGGTCGATAAGAGTAGGACATGACTGAACAACTTCACTTTCACTTTTCACTTTCATGCATTGGAGAAGGAAATAGCAACCCATTCCAGTGCTCTTGCCTGGAGAATCCCAGGGACAGTGGAGCCTGGTGGGCTGCCGTCTATGGGGTCGCACAGAGTCGGACACGACTGAAGTGACTTAGCAGCAGCAGCAGCAGCAGCAGCAGAAGCCTTCTTTATGATCCAACTTTCACATCTATACATGACTACTGGAAAAACCATAGCTTTGACTAGACGGATCTTTGTCAGCAAGGTGATGTCTCTGCTTTTTAATATGCTGTCAGATTTGTCACAGCTTTTCTTCCAAGGAGCAAACGTCTTTTAATTTCATGGCTGTAATCACAATCTGCAGTGATTTTGGCACCCAAGAAAATAAAGTCTGTCACTGCCTCAAAGTAGAAACAGACAAGCAAGCGCCAAGGTTCAAGTAGTTTCCTCCCTGCACCCTTGCCTGGTGTTTCCTCACTCCACTCCCCCTACTTGATATGCCAGTGCCATTCTCTTCCTTTTATGGGAAAGATATCTGGCCTGGCCTGCCCTGCACCCTATTTCCTTTCTCTCAACTGAACCTTGCATCTCATGGCACCTTCATTACACTGACCCTGAATGTACAGGGTCAGGTGCAACTGGTGACTATCCCCATTGCTCTTCCACCCCTAGGTCTTTGTTCTTGCTGTTCTCTCCACCTTCCCATACTTCTCTCTGTCTGCCTCCCTCTAACTCATCCTTTAGGTCTTGGTTCTGTAGCTGTCTCCCCAGATCATATCCAAGTCCCTCCTCACAAGTGTTTCTGATCTGTGTCTCCCCCACTGTCCAAAGCAGTCCCAGCCTAACTCCTTGGCCAGCAGCCCCAGCCCTGGGCCTGGAGCCATCTAGGAAGTGAAACTGAGTTGCTTCCTGGCTTCCTTTGGCAGCAGTGTTCCCAAGAAGTGGGATCGGCAGTGTTCCCAGGCCCTAGACGTTGGTTCTGATGTAAGCTTCAGGGCACATAGTATAAAATAGGATTAATGGGCAGATCATTAGGCAGCAACAAGTGAGGCTGTGGCACCAGAAAGAGGAACCAGACTTCGTGCTGGGTTTCATGGGCCTTACTCTAGTTTCAGAATCAGAACACATGTGTCCTAACCCAGTGCCAAAATTACTTTGCCAACAAAGGTCTGCCTAGTCAAGGCTATGGTTTTTCCAGTAGTGAGTGTTGGACAACAAAGAAAGCTGAGCACAAAAGAATTGATGGTTTTGAACTGTGATGTTGGAGAAGACTCTTGAGAGTCCCTTGGTCTGCAAGGAGATCAAACCAGTCAATTCTAAAGGAAATCAGTCCTGAATATTCATTGGAAGGACTGATGTTGAAGCTGAAACTCCAATCCTTTGGCCACCTGATGCGAAGAACTGGCTCATTTGAAAAGACCCTGATGCTGGGAAAGATTGAAGGTGGGAGGAGAAGGGGACAACAGAGGATGAAATGTTTTGATGGCATCACCAACTCAGTGAACATGAGTTTGAGTAAACTCTGGGAGTTGGTGATGGACAGGGAGGCCTGGCGTGCTGCAGTCCATGGGGTCACAAAGAGTCCGACAATGACTGAGCGACTGAACTGAACTGAACCCAGTGCCATTGTCAGTTTGCTGTGTGACCCTGCTGAATCCTTTCTGTCTCCTGAGCCTCAGTTTGCTCATCTACAAAATGAAAGGATCAGATGAAATGATCTGCCTCTGGGGTCTTCTCAATAAATATTCTTGAGTACCGCACAGGCTCTGCTGGTGATAAGAGGATGAAGCAGACCCTGTTCTTGCCCTCATGGGGCATATTGTCAGTGCAGGGCAGACTCATGCTCAGCTGGTTCCAATGCAGTGGCAAAGTGGGAAAGGTGGGTTTTGTGCTCATACTGAACTGGGCAAGATTTGGCTGAGTCATCTTGGGCAAATGTCTTTATGCTTCTGAGCCTCAGAGCCCCTTCAGTAAAATGAGGATGACCATGCCTGCATATGGAGGTAGGTGATGAGGGTTAATGGAAAAAAAAAATCAACGTGTTTAAAGAACTTGGCACTCCAGGCATTATTTCAGAGATGACAGTTCTCCAGAGGGGCCTTGTGGGGGTTCTCAGTAGGGCGAGTTCTCTCTACTTGGGGTGGAGGTGTACCGGGGAAGCTCACCAGGCTGGGCCCTGAGGGTAAAGGGCAGCCCTGGGGGAGAAGCCAGCTGGGCAGGTCCTTAGTGTCCACCCTTCCCTGGTCAGAGCACCATCTTCACAGGCTCTGCCCACTCTGCACCAGGCAGGGCCTCTTCTCCCTCAGCTCCCCTAGCTTCCTGGGCCCCAGCTCATGCTCTGCCTGTGTCCTTTCTCTGTGGCTGTTCCCGAGCTTCTCCAGCTGGCCATCATCTCCTACTCATCCTTTTCACTCAGGGCAGCCTCTCTTCTGCCTGTAACCTTCTCCTCTAGCTCTGCGAAGGACCCATGTCCTTCTAGGTTCCCTCAGAACCCCATCTTCACCCCACCATGCTGTTCTCATGCTCATTTGTCCCCTGGGTGCTGCCTATCCTGCCTGTGGTTCTTGTGTCTCCTGCCTGCTTGGGACCTGGATCTATCTCTTATTCCCCCACTCTGTCCTGCATTCTCAACTGTGTTCTCTTCCAGTGTCTTCCCTTCAGCATTAAAAAATTCTCAGGTATCTTATCTTAGGGCTTCTTGATGGCTCACAGTAAAGAATCTGTCTGTCAATGCAGGAGATTCAAATTTGCTCCCTGGGCCAGAAAGATCCCCTGGAGAAAGAAATGGCAATCCACTCCAGTATTCTTGCCTGGGAAATACCATGGACAGAGGAGCCTCGTGGGCTATAGTCCACGAGGTCACAAAGAGTTGAACATGACTTAGCAAGTAAACAACCATGAATCCTCTGATGGATCATCAACACCCCACACCCCTTCCTTCATTGCTCCATCCACAGGACATTTCTCTGGGCACCATACCTTTTTCAAGCCTGTTCAGCTCATATCAGCAGGGGTGAGGGCCAGGTAGTGTTTGTTGATCAAGAAAAGAGAGCTGTTACCAGGGCAGGGCTGGAGACAAGTGTATTTAGCACATTCTCTTCGAGGGTTTGGAAGCTGTACTAAATCCAAGCATTGTGTAATTGACCGAGCTGCTGCAGGGCAGGTGCAGGACCCACAGTAGTACTGAAACCTGAGCCAGGTAATTTGGTAACTTGGTCCCTTGACTGCCCTGCCCCAGCGACCCTTGGTAGTTCTTACTAGAGATAGGCCCACCATCCTGCCTCTTTTGGTGAAGTGGAACTCTGTTTTATGAATTAGAGGAAAAGGAGTTTCTGAAGGCACCATTCTTCTTTCTCTTCCCTATCCACTAGACCTCAGCCTTGCTTGCCCACTTCCAGTGATGAGGAGGTCACCACTCATGACTCAGAGGTACCTGCCTGGCAGGCTGATTGTGTAATGGATCTGGCATGGTAAGAGTTTTATAACTGAGCTCTTGTTCTCTTGCCCTTTTCCTCTCTCCAGGCAGTGCTACATGTTGAAGAGTTTTTGCCCCATTGTGTCTGATTTGTTACTGTTTTTCAGTGATTCTGTGTGACCTCATGGACTGCAGCACTCTAGGCTCCTTTGTCCTTCCCTATCTCCTGGACTTTGCTGAGACTCATATCCATTGAGTCAGTGATGCTATCTAATAATCTCATCTTCAGCTCCCTTCTCCTTTTGCCCTCAATATTTCCCAGCATCAGGGTCTTTTCAAAAGAGTTGGCTTTTCACGTCAGGTGGCCAAAGTATTGGATCTTCAACTTCAGCATCAGTCCTTCCATTGAATACTCAGGATTGATTTCTTTCAGGATTTTGACTGGTTTGATCTCTTTGCAGTACAAAGGACTCTGAAGAGTCTTCTCCACCACCACAATTCAAAAGCATCAATTCTTTGGTGCTCAGCTTTCTTTATGGTCCAACTCTCACATCTGTACATGACTACTGCAAAAATCATAGCTTTGACTATAGAAACCTTTGTTGGCAAAGTGATGTCTTTGCTTTTGAATACGCTGTCTAGATTTGTATAGCTTTTCTTCCAAGGAGCAAGCGTCTTTTAATTTCATGGCTGCAGTCACCATCCACAGTCAGTTTGGAGCCCAAGAAAATAAAATCTGTCATTGCTTCCACTTTTCCCTCTTCTATTTGCCAGGAAGTGATGGGACTGGATGGCATGATATTGGCATTTTGAATGTTGAGTTTTAAGCCAGATTTTTCACTCTCTCCTTTCACCTTCATCAGGGAGCTCTTTAGTTCTGTCTTCATTTTCTGTCATTAGAGCGATATCATCTGCATATCTGAGATTATAGATATTTCTCCTAGCCATCTCGATTCCACCCTGTGATTCATCTTAGCAAAGAGAAGGGAAAGACGATTCCTAATTGAGGGAAGAGCATGTGTGAAGGCAAGATGGAGCACAGTGCCCTGGCAGACCTGGAGGAAGATAGGTGACAGTTGCACAATTGCACTCATCTCACATGCTAGTAAAGTAATGCTCAAAATTCTCCAAGCCAGACTTCAGCAATACGTGAAACGTGAACTCCCTGATGTTTAAGCTGGTTTTAAAAAAGGCAGAGGAACCACAGATCAAATTGCCAACATCCGAACTGAACTGCAGGGGAGAGGGCATGGACAGAGGATAAAGCTCAGTTGTGGGTATAGGAGCTGGGTTGGGAGTTCCATGAAGGCTGCATTCCAGACTCTATCTTTTAGCTTAAGGGCAATGGTAAGCTCAGTTCAGTTCAGTCGCTCAGTCGTGTCCGACTCTTTGTGACCCCATGAATCACAGCAGGCCAGGCCTCCCTGTCCATCATCAACTCCCGGAGTTCACTCAAACTCACGTCCATTGAGTCCGTGATGCCATCCAGCCATCTCATCCTCGGTCGTCCCTTTCTCCTCCTGCCCCCAATCCCTCCCAGCATCAGGGTCTTTTCCAATGAGTCAACTCTTTGCATGAGGTGGCCAAAGTACTGGAGCTTCAGCTTTAGCATCATTCCTTCCAAAGAAATCCCAGGGTTGATCTCCTTCAGAATGGACTGGTTGGATCTCTTGCAGTCCAAGGGACTCTCAAGAGTCTTCTCCAACACCACAGTTCAAAAGCATCAATTCTTCAGCGCTCAGACTTCTTCACAGTCCAACTCTCACATCCATAGAAAAGTTCTCTCTGGAGAACCGTGATTAATACAGGCAGCACCTCTGCCACGACATCAAGGTAACAAGATAGTGATGGAGAAAAAGATAAAGCCAAGGAGTGACCAGCCGCAGTGGCCATCTCTGTCAGACTGTCTGCGGTGACTCAGCCTCATATCAGCCTGCAGAGTTGGCCATGTGGACTCTGGTTGGTTCAGACCCTGTGCTGGTACCACCTCCTCCCCACCTCCTCCTGTTCTTGCCTCCCCATTGCTTTGCAGAAGCTGGAGGCTTGCTTTTCCCCTTTGGCCTCAGGTTGCACCTTCTGGGCAGATTAGCGATTTAGAGAAGGTCCTGGAGTGTGTCCCTAGGACTCTTGCCCTCTGGGCCACAGAGATCAGGATCCTTTGGCTTTTCTCAGCTGCCAGGAGCTCTGCCCATTGCACTGTGTCCTGACTCTGGACTCCATTCCTGACTAGCTCCGACTTTTCTCCTCCCTTCCCTGGGCATTGACCCTGGACCTCCAGCATATCAGAGATCTCCATATCAGAGATCTCACAAATGTAGAGATGGAAGTTCTCCTCACAGGTCTTTCAGTAACTTGCTGGCCAAGTTCCTCTCTTGTCCAGAACTTATCTAGAAACTGAAAGACTTATGCTAAAGTTCCCAACTCTGAAATCTGTAGTTCTAATGACAGGAAACTGATAAATTGACCAATGGCCAACAAGCTGGGAGTTAGGAATGGGATGTTCTCTTGTGTTTCCCTGGGACAGAACAAATTTGAGAGAATCAGATTGTCGGGGGCCAGTGTGAGGAATCCCACTCATGACAGAGTCACATGGTAGACTCAGATGGCAGGGCAATTCGAGTCATCGGATTTCTCCCTGGTTTTTCCTGAGCATGTACCCCCCAAAATAAAAATTTATCTGTTTTCCCACTATTTCTGACAGTTTCTCGGAAAGAGTTAATTCAAAGCTTTAGTTTTCTGCATTTGAAAGGAGTATTTCAGCCCAACCCCCCTTTGATAATGCTCTAGCCTGCCTAACAGGTTCCCTGACCTTTTACAACCCTGTGAATTGCTTACAACCCTGCAACTGTGAGGGGCAAAAAGGCCTTGAAGTGTTTTAAAGTTTCAAACCTTTTCTAAGAACCAAAACCCTATTAGTGATAGGATTTCGCTGTTGCCTCAACCATTGCTGCCAGACCACTTTATTTGCACCTGGAAAGTTCAGCTATATAAACAATATTTGGAAAAAGATATGTAGTAGTTTTTTGATGTTAGTAACACTAGGTTTTCGAGTTAATTGCTTTCTTTTATAAATCATTGTATTCCTCTTGCTTGCTGTGTCCTTGCTATGTAAGAATGCAATTTTATTTAGTGCCTCCCGAGAATGGCACCAGACCTTGGAAAAAATAACACTTATCAGAAAAGAGCTGTAAATTGTCGAATTGGCCTTTTGGCCGGAAGATGATGTAAATTACCCAAAACTTGTGTATACAACTAGGTATGCAGAGAAAATAGCCTGGTCTCGATAAGAGTCAGGGCTGCTGACATTGCCAAAATTTGTGATACCCATTGATCTCTATGTATAAAAAGGCCTTGTGAAAAATAAAGTTTGGACCAATTTCTCGGATGAGTAGCTCACTCGAACTCCTTCTTTGAAAAAAGAAATCTGGCTCCCTCCATGTCTCTTCATTTCTGTCCTCTTGTATTATAATTCCAGGCTGAATTCCCATCTGGAGCAGGGGGGCTCACCATGTCTACTTACTTGCCCTGGCTTTAAGATCTGTGAGAAAAGGGACCCATGGTGGGGCCCCTTTAGAGATTCAAGCGGATGTCGGTGGCCCACGTAGATGGTGCAAATCTCTTGTCTTGAGATTTTATTGGCCTTCCCCGTAAACCAAGTTATTCAGCCTCCTTTGCTTCACTAATTTCCAACTATCCTATCCTATCCTGAGCTATCTGTCCTATCCTGTCCTGTCCTTTCCTATCCGCCCGCTCCGTCCCTGCTTTGAATATCCCTGGATCCACCGGGGTTGGACCCCGGCATCAGATTTTCAACGAACTTTAGAGGGTTCATGGCAGAGGGACTGGTATTCATTTCTCAACACTGTACCTGGAAACTCTAGGCAACAGTCCCACCTCACTGCCAAATTGGAACCTTCTATGATGCTGGGGGCTGTGGGATTCTGGAAGTTTGCTCAGCTAGCAGCTGGGAGCTAGGTCAGCTGGGAACCAGGGCTCTGGGCTCTATTTCCAGGACACTCTTGGTCATCTCCGTAAGAGAAAGTACTTCTTAGCCTGTGACCCCGAAGAGAGAATGGAAATCTTCTATCATCTTTCATTCAAAAAGCATGGAAGTGGGCTACTTTATTTCTTTTTAATATTCCTGTGAAATGGCTGGATTGCCCATCTCCCCAGTCTCTGAGAATGCCTTTTGCTTCTCCCTGATGTTCCTGCTACTATGACCATCTCAGGAAATCCCCAGGAGTTTGCTGGGGTCAATGACTACTTCTGGTTTGTATTTAGCTCAGAGGGGTCTCCTTGGAGTCAGGAGAACATGATAGCTACCACCAGAAGCTCAGAGCATCATAGCTACCACTGCCTTACTGCCCTGCCATAGCTGCTGCTGACACCTGTCACAGCATCAGGTCCCATCTAAGGCTGTGTCCCATGCAACTCAAACTCCCACCATAGAGCTAGGGTACACATTGCCTGTACCAAGGTGATGTCTTAAATTGAACTTTTACATTACGAGACAAGATTCCAAACACACTGAATATATAAAAATATTGTAACAGAAGCCTATAAACCTACCTCCCAGATCTAACAGATGTGAATATTTGTCATATTTATTTCAGATGCTTCTTTCTTCTTTAAAAACAATTAAATGCTCAGTTCAGTTCAGTTCGGTTGAGTCACTCAGTCGTGTCCTGAGGAACCTAGGTTAAAATTTTAAGTCCCCTTTTTGATTAAAACCCCGGGGCAGGCCATGCCTCACAGGAGATAACTTACTCCTTATCTAGTGACTCAGAGTCTCCTGGTCCTTAACAAAGCCCCATTCTATTAATTCTTAACTGATGACTTATAACCTAGTTTCCTGACCTTGCGAAGAGACCCCCTCTCAAAGATGTATTTACTGTCAGGATTTTTCTGGGTAATTGTTTCTTTAAGAACTGGCCAAGCGCTGCAGGGTGGTCAGTCAACTGTTTCGACTTAATTATCTGCAGACCTATCCCACCAATCAGATGTCCTCACCCCACCTACACCTGCCTATGGCCCCCTACCACATTGTTCCCAATATCCTGACCCCTCCCACACCTGCCTGTGATTTTTCGGTATAAAAGTTCCTCACAATTGATATTCGGGGTTCATCTCCCTGCGTGGAGATTGGACCCCGGCGCGCTGGCCTAATAAATCCTCTTGCCTATTGCATCGAATTCGAGTCACTGTGGTCTTTGGAGCGACAGATTCTGAGAAAAGGCCGCGAGGTCTTACAGTCCGACTCTCTGCGATCCCATGAATCGCAACATGCCTGGCCTCCCTGTCCATCACCAACTCCTGGAGTTTACCCAAACTCACGTCCATCGAGTTGGTGATGCCATCCAGCCATCTCATCCTGTGTCGTCCCCTTCTCCTCCTGCCCTCAATCCCTCCTAGCATCAGGGTCTTTTCCAATGAATCAACTCTTCGTATGAGGTGGCCAAAGTATTGGCATTTCAGCTTCATTATCAGTCCTTCCAGTGAACACCCAGGACTGGTATCCTTTAGGATGGACTGGTTGGATCTCCTTGCAGTCCAATGGACTCTCAAGAGTCTTCTCCAACACCACAGTTCAAAAAAATCAGTTCTTTGGCACTCAGCTTTCTTCACAGTCCAATTCTCATGTCCATACATGATTACCGGAAAAACCATAGCCTTGACTAGACGGACCTTTGTTGGCAAAGTAATGTCTCTGCTTTTTAATATGCTGTAGAGGGCAATGGCACCCCACTCCAGTACTCTTCCTGGAAAATCCCATGGATGGAGGAGCCTGGAAGGCTGCAGTCCATGGGGTTGCTGAGGGTCGGACGTGACTGAGCGACTTTCACTTTTCACTTTCCACTTTCCTGCATTGGAGAAGGAAATGGCAACCCACTCCAGTGTTCTTGCCTGGAGAATCCCAAGGATGGGGGAGCCTGGTGGGGTGCCATCTATGGGGTTGCACAGAGTTGGACATGACTGAAGTGATTTAGCAGCAGCAGCAGCTATAGCTAAGTTGCTTCAGGTGTATTTGGTTTCATCAGTTGACTCAGTTCTGCATAATTAATTCTTTTTACTAACATTTTTATGAAATAAAAGTTTCCATTAGACTTTTAAAATATCTTTCCTAGTTTAGCAGTAAGATTTAAAAGTTATCAGAAACCTGTTTTTGTCAAAATGTCCTTTTCATGATTCTTTTTGAAGATGTGGCAGTTTTGCAAATTGTCAGTTTACCTATTTATGAGTGATAAAGGTGTGGTTAAAGATCTAATTACAATGTGTCTTGACAAAGAAGCTTATCCAAGTTGTTGTGACATACAACATTGTACAATAACAACTAAAATTAAAACATCATACCAGGGCATGTCCAGATTTCAGAAACATTGTGTAGTTTCTAGAATGTCTGTATTACTAAAATTTATTCATACTATATAATCTGAGGAGGCTGATCATTCACTGATTTCTGTGTAATTTAACTTATCAACCAATGCTAGTCAGTTTTATATGAATATATGTATTTAAAAATTATATTAAATTTTTTTCTGAGGGGCCCTCTGAAGCATCTCCAAGCTAGCTGAAGTCAAAAGAACTTTAATTAGAATTTGATAGGAAGTTCATAAAAAATATCAAAAAGTTTTAAAAATATCTGGTCAGATCATAGGTCATTGTGACTATTTAAAAACAAATACAGATCACTTAAAAGCAAGTTCATACAACCTGTTATCAAAAGCAGCATTCTAAGTAAACATGTTCTCTTAGAATAGAGGAACCAAATCTAGTCTTGCATAGTCTACTTTTAATAACAAAATCCATTTACCCGAATAAGTTTAACCTAATCTCAGCCCAACCATGCATACAAATCCTTTTTTACTCAAAACATGTATCCTACTTTCCTACTGTATAGTGAAGTGTTTTATTATTTTTAGTAGCACTCTTTGCATATTTAAATTAGAATCCCTGAATCTTAAACATCTTAATTTCTAGTGAAAACCAAGAGGCAAGCAATTGTTACTAAAATTTGGAGAGACTGTTTAGAGAATTTTCAGAATGCAACTATTCCTGTAGTTTACTGAAAAACTCTTATGTCATTTGTATTTAATTCACTCACAAAAGTTTCATATCTTTTCATGTGTTTGTTAGCCATCTGTATGCCTTCTTTGGAGAAATGTCTGTTTAGTTCTTTGCCCCATTTTTTGATTGGGTCGTTTATTTTTCTGGAATTAAGCTGCATAAATTGCTTGTATATTTTTGAGATTAGTTCTTTGTCAGTTGCTTCATTTGCTATTATTTTCTCCCATTCTGAAGGCTGTCTTTTCACCTTGCTTATAGTTTCCTTTGTTGTGCAGAAGCTTTTAATTTCAATTAGGTCTCATTTGTTTATTTTTGCTTTTATTTCCAATATTCTGGGAGGTGAGTCATAGAGGATCCTGCTTTGATTTATGTCGGAGAGTATTTTGCCTATGTTCTCCTCTAAGAGTTTTATAGTTTCTGGTCTTATGTTTAGATCTTTAATCCATTTTGAGTTTATTTTTGTGTATGATGTTAGAAAGTGTTCTAGTTTCATTCTTTTACAAGTGGTTGACCAGTTTTCCCAGTACCACTTGTTAAATAGATTGTCTTTTCTCCATTGTATATTCTTGCCTCCTTTGTCAAAGATAAGGTGTCCATAGGTGTGTGGATTTATCTGTGGGCTTTCTATTTTGTTCCATTGATCTATATTTCTATCTTTGTGCCAGTACCATACTGTCTTGATGACTATGGCTTTGTAGTAGAGCCTGAAGTCAGGGAGGTTGATTCTTCCTGTTCAATTTTCTTTCTCAAGATTGCTTTGGCTATTTGAGTTTTTTTGTATTTCCATAAAAACTGTTTTTCTCATGCTTCTCTCAAGCACCTTAACATTCTTTCCAGCCAACTCAACTGAAGAAAGGAAACCAGTCAAAATCACAAGGCCTAACTCCTTCATCCTGGGACCATACATGTGAGATGAGGAGAGGGGGTTGGGGCCATGCCTCCATTTTGTTAGTAATGCCTAACGTGGCTCCCGACACCTACTGGCAACTAATTATTAGAGAATGGTAGTAAATGATGTGATTTATAATATGTACTGAGATTTCTTTCTTTATATTTTCATTATAAACAAGCAAACTTTAGTAAGCATGATATTTAATTGTACATTATCTCAGACTTTAAGTAGACAATATCCTATAATTAAGCTTTACAAATACTCATAATTATTTTATAAAGGGATGGAAGTATTGACTGGTTCTGACAACAGGCTCCAGATTTGAGTTTTTCATGATCAGTTAGAGTAGGCAGTATGCAACTCGAAGATTCTAAGGTTGAAAGAAAATAAATGTGTGTATTTACTTTTATTCAAGTGCTTGGCATGTTTCGTCTTTTTATTTTTTTTAGACAAGAGGAGCTAATACTTGTGTGTACTATAAACATGAAGTCTGTTTGATAACTATTATTGAAACATCTGTTCTTCTGTATATGACATTTCTGAAATAGGCATTTTTATGTCTCCCCAGTGGTATAATTGAATCCAAGTTTGGCTTGTGTATCTTATATGGATTTATAGTCCTATTTCAAGAGTTATTCTGTTCTTGGATGTTATCTGTTTTAAAATCTGTGGGCCCAGCATGGAAGAGACAAAATAAATCAGATTTTGTATTTTGTGGTAAAGCAAGTATTGTGTTACCAAAAGAGTATGTAGAGCCCAGCTGCTCACTGCTCCAAAGTCAATAAACAGGCTAGGTTGGTGGAAAGGAAAGTTTGCTTTATTTCAGATACTGACCACTGGGGGTAGGGGGTGGCAGACATCTGTCTAAAGGCCAACTCCCCCTGCCTACTGGCAACCAGTGGGGCCAAAGCTGTTATTGACAGAGGTCGGGGGGAGGGGGGCACTGCATGTGGAAACAGCACAGTCATTTCTGAGAGTTATCTTCAAACTGATCATAAGTGGTCTAACCAAGATCATCTTGGTTTAATTAGATTCAGTTAATCTTTGGTTTCAGGGTCCATTTGTTCCGGTTTCTTTGCAGCCAGTTCTCAGAATTGTGGCAGCTCCTGTCCTGAATACAGTCTGGTCATCATGTAATTAACTACCTTCACCTGGGGTTTCAGTATCTATAAGGCAGCTCACAGGATATTGCTCAGAATATTATCTATAGTCCTTGAGAAGGAACTAAAGATCCTTGACTATGATTAATGATTACTTTATTATTATTTGGTTTCCTTTGGCTGCTTTCCTTTGTTTTCACATGTTCTCATTTCTCTGATTAAACTTGTTCTTTGACTAAAGTGTTCCACAGACAAAAGGCAGGCAGAGAACGTGGTGAGGGGTCAAGGACCTTTGGGCCTCTACCTGTTCCAACTGTGCTTAAATAGTTATGGGTTACAGCTACCTTGATACCTGATATGCTGGGGACTGAGGGAAATTCCTGGAGAAGAACTGAGATTAAAATTGTCATCCATAAATATTCCCAGAAGATGGAGGAATAGGACTTCAGTCTTGTTGGGGGATCTATGAAGGACACCACAGAAATCTGCAACATTATTTCTTTTAGAAAAGAAATCCACATTGTGGCTTCAAAATCACTTTATTTACAATTTGATAGAAATCTGCTTAAAAGTGATATAAAATGCCAAATGGGCCTAGTCAGTATATAACCTAAACATAAGCAAAAATATTAACTCTTGTATGAACAATCAGTTTGCATAGAAGTTACTTATTTAATGGTGCATTTTGTGTTCTGTATTTTATGAACTTTAAGGCATTTTTTTTTCACAGTTAAAAACTTCCCAAATAAGACAAATTCAGTGATTATCTTTGGACAGATTGTAGCCACTTTTGTTGACATTGACTGAACATATGTAAAATAGCTTATGTCTATTTCTGTTTCTACACCTCAACTAAAATATATGCATCAATGATTCTACTTACATTTAATTAAGCTGTCACTTAGTTTTTATTCCATTATACTGCAACCAGACTTAACACTTGGTCAGAGTTCTCAAGATTTGGAAAAAAAATTTTTTTGAAACAGTACTGGAGAGCTTTTTAAAATAAATGATACATTACACAGACATTAACAAAATGGTAATCTCAATAGATGCAGAAACATTTTTTTAACAAAATTCAACATTTACTAATGATAAAAAAAAAATCTCTTACAGAGAAAGTATAGAAGGAATTAATTTAGGCACATTGTCCATATATGAAAAGCCCATGGCTAAAATCATAATCAGGGTTTCATAGGTGGCGCTAGTGGTAAAGAACCTGCCTGCCAAAACAGGAGACATAAGAGACAAGAGTTCGATCCCTGGATTGGGAAGATCCTCTGGAGGAAGACATGACAACCTACTCCAGTATTTTTGCCTGGAGAATCCCCATGGACTGAGGAGCCTGGTGAGCTACAATCTTAGGGTAGCAAAGAGTTGAACACATCTGAAAGGATTGAGCACAGGCACATACAACTTCACAATTAATGAGGAAAAAGACAAGTTTTTCCTCTAAGATAGTACAAGGCAAGGGTACCCACTGTTGACACTTCTATTTAGGTAGTACCAGAATTCTTAAAAAGATAAATTAGACAACGATGACAAAAAACCATCCAACTCAAGAAGGGAAGAAGTAAAATTACCTATGTTTTCAGAGAGATGTAGAAAATCCTAAAGACACAACAGGATACTGCTAAAACTAACAAGTGGATTTATAAATATTGCAGGATCACAATTTTTAAAAAAAAGTAATTTTTCTATATACTTGCAGTGAATCATCTAAAAAATAATTTAAGGAAAAAATCCCATTCAAAATGGGATCCAAAAAAAAAAAAAAAAATCCCATTCAAAAAAATCCCTAAGAATACTTAGGAATACTTGGGCTTCCCTAGTGGTTCACAATGTAAGTAAAGAATCTGCCTGTACTGCAGGAGACACACTGGTTCGATCCCTGGGTCAGGAAGTCCCCTGGAGAAGGGAATGGCTACCTATTTCCAGTATTCTTGCCTGGAGAATTCCATGGACAGAGGAGCCTGGCAGGCTATAGTCCATGGGGTTGCAAAGAGTCAGACATGACTGAGTGACTACGACTTTCACTTAGGAAAAAACCTGACCATAAACATCCTTCAATGAAAATCATAAAATATTAATGAAGAAATTTAAAGGAGACACAGATAAATGGAAAGATAATCATGGAAAAATTAATGTTGTCAAAATGTCTACACTACTCAAAATGATCTACAGGTTCAATGCAATATCTGTCAAAATTCCTTTACAGAATTAAAAAATATATATATAATCCTAAAAATCATATGCAGCCACAAACACCCTGAAGTCCTCAAAACAACATTGAGCAGGAAGAACAAAGTCAGAGCATCACACTTCCTGATTTCAAAATAAGTTACAGCAAGCAAAACAGTATAGATTGATGCAAAAAGAGACATTTGACCAGGTGAACAGAATAGGGACCTCAGAAATAAATGTATAAATGTATGATTATCTTATTTTCAGAATTGTATCCAAGAGCATACAATAGGGAAAGATTACTTCTTTAACAAATTATGTTTGAAAAACTAGATATCCAGATGGAAAGACTGAAACTAAGCCCAAGCCCTTGTCTCATACCATATACAAAAGTCAACTCAAAATGGGTTAAAGATATAAACATTAAACCTGAAACACTTAAACTACTACAAGAAGATATGGAGAGAAATTTTCTTGACATGATTCTGATAAATTTTGAGGGTATAACTCCAAAAGCAAAGACAACAAAATCAAAAAAAAAAAAAAGAAAAGAAAAAAAGAAAGAAAGAAAAAGAAAACAACTGAAATCTGCATAACAAAGGAAATAGTCTCCAGGAGACAGTGAAAGGACAGGAAATCTGCAGTCCATGGCGCCACAAAGAGTTGGACATGACTGAGTGACTGAACAACAACTACAACAATTTGTACTATGGTTTCCCGGATGGTGTTCGTGGTAAAGAACCTGCCTGCCAATGCAGGAGGCATAAGAGACACAGGAAGGGGAAGAGGGATGAATTGGGACACTGGGATTAGTGGATGTGCATTGCTGTGTTTAAAACAGATAGCCAGTGGGAATCTGCTGAATGGCACAGGGAATTCAGCTAGGTGTTCTATGGTGACCTAGACAGGTGAGGTGGGAAGATGGCAGGAAGGACCACGAGGGAGGGGTATATGTATACATATAGCTAATTCACTTTCTTGTACAACATTGTAAAGCAACTATACCCCAATTTAAAAAGAAGCACATACTGATAAACGCTTGAAATACTATGCTAAATGGAAGAAGTTAGTCACAAAGGGCCATATATGATCCCAATCTTATGAGATGTTCAAAATATGCAATTCTATATATTAGTGATTGGCTAGAGCTAAAGGCCTTACAAATAGCTGTGAAAAGAAGAGAGGCGAACAACAAAGGAGAAAAGGAAAGTTATAAGCATCGGAATGCACAGTTCCAAAGAATAGCAAGAAGAGATAAGAAAGCCTTCTTCAGCGATCAATGCAAAGAAATAGAGGAAAAGAAGAGAATGGGAAAGACTAGAGATCTCTTCAAGAAAATTAGAGATACCAAGGAAACATTTCATGGAAAGATGGGATTGATAAAGGACAGAAATGGTCTGGACCTAAAAGAAACAGAAGATATTAAAAACAGGTGGCAAGAATACATGGAAGAACTGTACAAAAAAGATCTTCACAACCCACATAATCTTGATGATGTGATCACTAATCTAGAGCCAGACATCTTGGAATGTAAAGTCAAGTGGGCCTTAGAAAGCATCACTACAAACAAAGCTAGTGGAGGTGATGGAATTCCAGTTGAGCTGTTTCTAATCCTGAAAGATGATGCTGTGAAAGTGATGCACTCAATATGCCAGCAAATCTGGAAAACTCAGCAGTGGCCACAGGACTGGAAAAGGTCAGTTTTCATTCCAATCTCAAAGAAAGGCAATGCCAAAGAATGCTCAAACTACCACACAATTGCACTCATCTCACATGCTAGTAAAGTAATGCTCAAAATTCTCCAAGCCAGGCTTCAGCAATACAGGAATCCTGAATTCCCTGATGTTCAAGCTGGTTTTAGAAAAGGCAGAGGAACCAGAGATCAAATTGCCAACATCAGTTGGATCATGGAAAAAGCAAGAGAGTTCCAGAAAAAACAACTACTTCTGCTTTATTGACTATGCCAAAGCCTTTGACTGTGTGGATCACAATCAACTGTGGAAAATTCTGAAAGAGATGGGAATACCAGACCACCTGACCTGCCTCTTGAGAAACCT